>VCJM01000391.1:32228-43811 GCA_024139495.1 Backusella sp. ASU-2019c | reverse complement strand
AAAAAAAGAAAAAAAAAAAAAAAAAAAAAAAAAAAAAAAAAAAAAAAAAAAAAAAAAAAAAAGGAAAAAGAAGAAGAGAAACGAAGAAAACCAAACAATCACACGTTTAATCATATTTTTAATTGGTAAAATTGAATGTGTGTGACCATGTTTTTTATATAGCTTTTTTTTTTTCATTTAGCGAAGACCAGAGTCTTCATCATCTTCTTCATATTGATAGCTAGGATAACCTCGATTGTCAGGTTGTTGGTAGTTATTACTTGGTGGAGGTGAATGGTAAGGTGACTGTTGTGGTGGTGGTGTTGGTTGCTGCTGATAGGCCTGGTTATTGTATTGAAGTGGTCTGTTTTCCATTTCCCTCTGCTGTGGTCGCACGCTACTCAATACCTCACCAGGCACTGTTAATATACGGGCGAGCTTTGCAATGTCATTATCCAAAAAGGTAATGTGCTGATCTCTGGCTGTATTTTCCAATAATGCCTGGTCTCGTTGCTCAAAGGCTCTAAGGAAATTATCACCCAATTCTGCCTCTGTGCTTGTTGCAAATCCTGCATCATTTCTAAGAAAGAATGATATCACTTTTTAACCTTGTATCCCCTTTTTTGTTTCCTTCCTGTTGTTACTTTACCCGCACATATTAGAAAACTGTTTACCAGCCTCTACTTCATCTCCAATAGCAAACAAGACAATCAAAATGCTGAGATTGGTTTTATACAAGTGCGAACGGCTGGTGAATTTTTGAAATGCAACTGCCTGGCGTTTAAGCATATCAAGGGCCTTGTCATATCTTTTTCATGTTAATACCTTTTTCAAACCATGTTTTTCTTTTATTTCCCTTACCTTTTATTACGAACAAGTAAAGAGGTTGCCTTTTTGTAGATTTCAGTTGCAGATCTTGCCTTGTCCTCTTGTTCATAGATAAGACATGCCTTATTGTACATATCAAAGGCTGCATTAACATCGGTGTTTTCAAGTGCTCTAAAAATGTGGTTTCCTCGTTTAGTAAAACAACAAGTAAGCTAGTCTTGTTTGATTTACCTTCCAGCCTTTTGGAGCTGTTCAGCAGCACGATCCGTACTACCTACAAAAACAGTTACAGTTAACATTTTTTCTATTTTTAAATATTATAATAATAATTACCTTGTGTCATAAAGAAATTACTGGCGCGCTGATAGGCTTCGGCAGCTCTCTGGGGGTTATTCAAGTTTTGTGCCAAAATAAATGCTGCGCTCTCGGTAGCCTTTCCTGCCAAATGTGTGCTAGAAAAAAACATTTAGTAATTTATTTCATACGTGGCACCCCCCTCTCGCTTACTTTTCGGCCTTAAAGTAAGCCTCGGAAGCCTTTGCATATGCTTGCACGGCTTGGTCGTAAGACTTTGCTATTTTAAAGGCAGTTGCTAATAACTTGCAATGTTAGCAATGGGCTTTCATCTTTGTTCCCGCTTTCTAACCTGCTTGGTTGTAATAACCGGATGCCAAGTCCCAGTCGGGTTTTCGGAATAAGCCTTTGGACGAGCTAATAAGAGAATAAGTAAAGTGGTAGTGAAGGGCAATAGATATAAAAAAAAATACTTTACGCTTTATCTCCCTGTTGCATACATTTCACTCCTTCACGAATCTGTTCGGCGTCCATTTTATAAGTCTTGTTTTTTTTTGAATAAATAAGAAAGAGAAACCAAAATAACAAAAAAAACAAAAAAGTTTTTGAACTTTAAAAACAAAAATAAAATCAACATAGCACGGGGTTTTAAATGATTGGAAAGTAAAAGGACATGGAATATGATGTGCCAAGAATAAAGGTCAATGCAGGAAAGCTATTGTTCAAACCATCGACTATTATAAACTTACCATCTCTCTTTATTTTCCCCCTTCAGTCACATATATTTAAAAAGCTCATTTTATTTTATATTTTTATTTATAACAACATTGAATATACAACAATTTTTTTTTTCTTTATAATTTAATCACTATCTTCTTCCATAGACTCATCCTCATCACTTTCTTCACCTTCAGCAACCTGTATGTCCATATCCAACTCTTGATCACAACCATTATAACTGTCCGCCATCAAGTAGAGTTTCAAAGTGTGTTGGCCTTGCTTGGGTGCCGTGAAATCCAACTTGACATTCAGCTTGCGTTCCAAAGTGACACGCTTAATGGCCAATAGCGTCTTTTCTTCAGGATCGCCAATAATAACCCACCAGCCTTCATCCTTCTTCTTGGGATAGTAGGGTGCAATCACAGGTCCCACTTGCTCGCCCTCGTCAATCTCACGCTCCATCTGAACAACAACATGGACAAGAGAACCGGCAGAGATGTCGTTTTCATCGGCAATATCAAAACCAACCTCGACATTAGGGTATCTGTTCACGAAACGAGCCACCTCGGCCATCTTTCTGGGCTCCAAGCGGAGACAATCATTACGAACATCATCTTCCAGTTCCATGATATCAAACACAGACTCGGCTTCATTGGCCTCACAGCGCTTGATGATGTCGGTAGTAAAGTAAGGAATCTGCTTCAAAGGCGAATCACGGTCCCACATGGCCTGGACAGACATTTGTGATAACTCCATGGTAGCCAATGCAGGTGATAACCAACCGTTGGAAGAAATGACATCCACACAGGCCTGAAGAAGCGGCACAATACGGTCCAAAATCAAGGTCTGGTCAGACTGGAGATCAGGAGGCAACTGCACACGCGAGAAATGAGCCTGCAAGAGAATGTTTGTCTTGATTCTGGGTGTATTGAATTTGGGCTCGGCCAGCTTGACAGGCACACGATCATAGATGCGCTGCAAAAGACCCTCTTCATGGTGACGAATAGGGATCGTGTCAAATTCAGTGGCAGACGACACAATCTCCAAAAGACCACGCAACTTGGTTGTGTTTTTCAAACTGACACTAAACATATCCACCGTGGTGTAGTTGATGTTGTAGTAGGCCGCAATCATACCCAGGTTCAAAGGACTCAAATCCATCTCATCTTCAATGGTGATACACTTGGTTTCCTCCAAATCATTCAAGGTGCTTTCAACCAGCTCAGAGAGGTGATCAGACAAGTGGCGGTGGGAAGTGCCTTGGAGACCATAGTAGTTTGGATTGTGCGCCATACGACGGTAGAGGAAGGACCAGGTCAAGTAGTCAACAGCATCCTGCTTGTTTTCAATGGTTCGGGTGACAACCTCCGCATTGAAGTGATCATGCAACAATTGATCCAAATGAGATTCCACTGGGAGGGCCTCGTACAAGAACTTTTTGTAAAACTCTTTCTTGTTGAACTGACACATCAAGACACATTTACCAGTATCATCCTCCAAGGGTCTGCAAGCACGACCAATCATTTGCAAGACATCGGTGATGGGATAGTCAGCATAACGATGCTCCTTGCCTTCAAAGTACTGTGTGCCCATCACAACCACCATGTGAGCATGAAGAGAGAGACCCCAGCAGGTGTCACGAGAGGCAATCAGCACCTGGATGGCATTCGACTCGTACAACTGTTCAACAATACGCTTATCAGACTTGACCAAGGCTTCATGATAGAATCCAATACCATGCTGGAGACTTTCCAAAAGCGAGCGATCCTGAACACGGTCCAGTAATGACTGAATCTCCTCCAACTTGCAGTGAAGGAACTGGTGAGGCTTATCATCCGCAATACAGTAAGTGATCAAGTCAACAGCGGTCAGTTTACATTGCTTTCTTGAAGGAACAAACACAATGGAGGGCTTGTTGTCAGCATGAGCCGTGATGGCCAGGTAGGTAGGCTTGGCCATCGCCATCATCAAGGAAGCATGGTGGGGCACATTGTAGCTCTGGATATGGATTTCAAGAGGAACAGGACGCACAGACGGCTGGAAATTGAAAACAGAGTGGGAAGTGGCACCAATCCATTCACCCAAGTCACGCGCATTTGCCAAAGAAGTACTCAGAGCAACAAGACGAATGGGTTTCTGGATCTGCGAAGCCATGTAACGCATACGAGACACAATCACCTCATAGGTAGGTCCAATATCACCACCAATCATATGAATCTCATCAGCAATAAACAAATCCACATTCTGGACATTCTTTCTCTGCTTCCAACGGCGAGACACAACATCCCATTGAGTGGGTGTACAGCAGATGACATGACCACGCTCCAATAGCTTCAAGTCGGCACTTGTTTCACCTGTCAAGGCAACCACCTCCTTACCCAACTTGGAAAACTTCTCGCGCCAATCAGCAACACGCTGGTCCACAAGCTCCTGGAAGGGGGCAACATAGACGGCTCTGGAATCCTTGGGCTGATTCCACAAATGAAGCAAGGCAAACTCGGCACACACAGTCTTGCCTGAACCAGTAGGAGCACCAATAAAGGCATTGTCGTCAGTCGTATACAGAGCATTGAAAACTTGGGTCTGGACAGGATTAAAGTGGTTGATCCATGCAGAATACAATTTCTCATATTCGGGGTTACCCAACGCACTGACAGGAAGCGGCTGCAAATCATGAAGATCCGTAGGAGGCGTGTATTTCTCTGGAAGGATCAGATGCTTGAAAGACACTGGCAACTTGGTCTCGCAGTGCAACCAACGATCAGCAACCACCGTCACATAGTAGTTTGGAGGTAAAGGCTCATGAAGTGGAACAGTAAACGACACAAGATGCTCTTCTTCGGCATAGCGCTGCTTCAAGACAAAGTAATCATGATGCAAGATATGCTCGCCATCCACATCTTCAACAAGAATCCAGAAAGCCTCGGCCAAACCATGCACCTTTTCATCCCACTGGAAATCGGGTGTGATGGTCAATTCCACCTTGAGCAAAGAGCGGGTCACAGGTTGCACATGTGCCTGAAGATCCAACTTGGGGAACTGATGCACATACTTGTGGAGAGTACGACCTGCCTTGGGCTGTCCAATGAGCTCGCCCAGCTCCTGAGGATTCAAATCAAAGTAGCGCTCCCATGGGAACTCCTTGCGCTCCAGACGACGCACAATGTCCTGAGGCATGGCCTTGAACTGACGCAAAGGCGACATGGGCAGCCACATGCGCTTCTCGACCATCTTGCACAGATTCAACGCCTTCTTGGTCAACTGCGCCCAGCCACGCTTCATGCAGATTTCAAAGACGGCACGCAGGATACGACCGGCACTCTGGGTCACATACACCATGTCCGATACCAACGCAAAGCCATCCAACTTGAGCTGCGAGATGTAGGCCTGCAAAAGCACATTGATTTTCGCAGTGGGTTCCTCAATGCTCTCCTTGATGGGCACAGGCACACGCTCCAGCAGCTTCTGCAACTCCATCTTTTCTTCCTCACGCACAGGAATATACTTGAATTCATCCGAAAGCGCAAAGACCCTGAAGAGCTCAATCTCACTCATCATGGGACGCAGGTGCTGATTGTAGGTCGACATGGAGTGGTGTGAGACATAAAAGTGAGAAGCAATACGGCCCAATTCAGTGACCTGGAAGCGGCCCGACTTTTTATCATACTTGACCAGATTGCACTTATCCAGTAAGGTAGCAGCAGAGTGAATCAGGTCGACGCGCTTCTGTTCCAAGTGGGGATCCTCGTCCATATCATCCTGCGACACGCTGTAGAGACTTGGGTTGCGAAGCATACGCACATAGAGGTAAGTATAACCCAACCACTGCACAGCCTCGTCACGGTTTCGGATGGTGCCCAGCACAATCTCGGCATTCAGGTTATCGGCCAATTTGGAAATAAACTGAGACTCGATCGGCAGCTGTGTATTGAGCAACGAGAGATAGTACTGCAATTCAGAGTGCGCTGTAATGATGATGCCCTCACCATATGTATCATACTGAGGACGACCCGCACGACCCAGCATCTGCAACACATCCTGAGGAGACAACTCGACCCAACGACCCTTCTCGGGCGAGTAGATCTGCGTGCCCTTGATGATGACGGCGTGCGCAGGCAAATTCACACCCCACGCAAGCGTAGCGGTAGAGCAAAGCACCTTGATGTGCCCATCAGCAAACAAATCCTCGACCAAAGTACGATCCGCACGCGTCATACCCGCATGATGGATGGCAAACCCATACGGCAACAGCTCCTGCAGATTGGCATCCTTGACAGTGGCCGCTTCAGACTGTAAGATTTCGCGACTTGCAGAGTCTTGTTTCAAGAAGCGAGTGATGGTATCTTTATCCAAAGCCATGTCACGTAAGGTCTTGGCGGTCTTTGCGGTTTCCTTACGAGAATGCGTAAACACAAGCACCTGGTTTTCCTCCTTTTGATCCAGCTGCTCAATGACCTTGTCATAGCACACCTCGTTCATTGTCTGGAAACGCTTGATGGCCTTCTTCTCGGTCACACCGATAAACTGCTGCTTCAAAGGACAGGGACGGTACGAGCTGTCAAAGTGGAAGAGACCTGTTTTGGCATCGACACGCAGGAACGCGGCGACGTCGGCAAAGTTGGGCAGCGTGGCAGAGAGACCCACAAGACGCACCAGCTCCTGTGTCTGCTCCATGTTTCGGATGGTACGTGAGATGATGCTTTCCAAAACGGGACCACGGTCATCATGCAACAAGTGGATTTCATCAATGATGATGAGACGCACAAGAGAAGTATAGCTGCGGTCTGTGGCCTTGCGGGTGATCACATCCCACTTCTCAGGTGTTGTTACAATGATCTGCGTCTCTGCAATCTGCTGCTTGGTTAACTGGCGATCACCGGTCAGTTCGGCGACATTGATACCATACGACTTGAGACGCGAGCTAAAGTTACCCACCATTTCAGCAACCAGAGCCTTCATGGGCGCAATATAAACAATCTTGAAGGCATCCAAGTCAATCAACCCGGTCTTTGGATCACGATACTTGCCCATTTCATGCAAAATGGTCAGCATAGCGACATTGGTCTTACCCGCACCGGTGGGAGCACAAAGCAAGAGATTCTCATCACTTCCAAACGCAGTAGGATAGACTCTACTCTGGACGCGATTCAAACTCTTTGAGGTGCCAAACGCCTCCTGGGACCATTCAGGAAGATCGGCGACAGGCACGAGCTTTTCTCCGGTAGCAAACGACACAGGCTTGGGAGCAGGCACATGGATCTCCTCATACCCTTTCTTTGTACGCTTGAAGGAACCGTCGGGGAGCTTGACCTTTTTGTTGGACATGAGATGCGAGCCCTGCTGAAACATCAATGAGTCGAGATCCAGCATTTGACGGGGGGCGACGGTAGTGCCAGGCGTAATTGTGACGGTTGTGGGTAGCTGACCACGGCTGCGACCTGTCTCGTCATCCATCTCCATAGCTGTGTCCACAACACCCTTTCGCTCCAGTGCCTCACCACGACGCTGGCGATCGCCACTCAGGCTTCTCAGGATCCAACCCAAGTTGTTGCTCTGCAACTCGGCCTCGAGCGCGACCCGTTCATCGCCATCCACACGAGCCAGACGCGTGCACCAGTAGATGACATCGCGGTTCTTTGTCAGGATGCGCACCAAGTCAAACTTGTCATAGTCAAACAAACCCATCAACTCGTTTTCGCAATCACGGATATTGATCGACTCGGAACCCAAAATGTTGAACGCCTCGACCGTCTTTTCCTGAGCTGTGTGCGGATCAGGATAGTGCGTGGCGATCTGGCGCTGCAACCAGAATGCATCAATGTCGTGAGGAAAGATGCTGTCTGTACTGGCTGTTGTCTTGGTCTTCTTCTTGGACTCTCCACCAGGCAAGACTGTCTTGAAGCCATCCTCCTCTTGATCAGACGCCTCGTCGTCGTCTTCTTGAGCCACACGCATTCGAAGACCATCGTCTTCCTCATCCTCGTCTTCATCTTCCTTCATTTCAAACTGATCGTCCTCTTCCTCCTCATCGTCGTCAAAGACAACGGCTACGCCCACTTCATCGTCAATGTCGCCATTCACACCGTCCTGGTCGACGTCCATGGCCTCGCCGTCTCCCGCATAATCGGTGATCTTTTTCGACAAGTTGACAAGCTGTGCAAAGTGTTCAGATTCAATGTTGCCAATGACGGCCTCAATGGCCTTCTTTTTATCAAAGTCTTTGAGGGTATCCGTCTTAAGAGTCTCCAATACATCATCTGCCGCACTTCGAATGACATCACGTTCCTGGTCGCCCAAATGCTGATAGACAAAAGAAAGAATATGCTCATACGCCTCGCGCGTCTCCTTTGTGCGAGGACGATAGCTGAGGCCCTCCCAATCCTCTGTTGCTGACAGGACAGAAGAATAGCCATAGGCTTTGCTGAGAGCGCTTTCCTCCTTCTTTTTGCGACGTCTTTCCACATTGTCGTCTGAGCGTTTTGCAGCGGCCTTTTTCTTCTTTTCCTCCATGTCCTTGGGTGTTTCTCGTTCCACGCGCGAGCCAAAGCCTTTGGGATCAATTTTTCCCCAAAGGGTTTCGGGCTCACCGGTTGGCTCCTGGTCACGGCGCGGTAAGCCTTTGCGATTGGCTTGTAGAACTAGACTAGAGGTGGCCGCATATTGAAATTGATTGGCTTTAGCGAAATCTTCAGCCATCTTCTTTCAAATAATAACAAAAAAAAAAAAATGTAGAGAAAAATGAAAAGGCGACGACGCAGCAAATATGGACACTGTAATTGAAAAAAAAAATGAAAACAAATCGATGTGTTACGTCATGTTTAATCGGTTGTGTGGCTTGTTTGATAGAGAGAGAATAAAAGGGCATTTTGTACTCAGCTGTCTTGATAAATATCTTTTTTCCACTGCATAAAATGAAGATCTCTTTCAGGAATACAGGGTGAAAAAGGGCAAACTTTTCAATCATTCTACCCGTCATCTTGTCATGTGACGCCATGCACTTTTGATAATCAAATATCTGGTCTGTGGAGGAGCCCTTCATTGAATATAAATTGTATTCCAAGCTATTGAAACTTTTATAGGAGTGGCATTGATGGTCATTTGCACCACAATTACCATTTAAAGTAAATATATTTTACAATGAAAAAGAGTTCTCCTAAAGTCTTGGTATTGAGAAGAAATGTAATGACTTTCTAGTGAATCCAAATATTGGATCCAAGAAAAGGAGAAGAATAATAAAAAATAAAAAATTTTGGAGTTAGTAAAAACAACCAAGGAAAAAACAAGTTGCACTGTTCATGCATCCTACATAAAGGTGTCAATTAGGATCGGCTCTAAAGACGGCTCAATACATCTATTTTAGCATGATTATTCTAATAGGACAAATAAATAAGCATGAATATTTAGGATAAACTAATGAATCGACTATTCAAAATAATATTCTTTTGGGGCCATATATTCATATCGTTACATTTTAACCAAAGCAGTTGAATAAACGAGCCAGACTAAATATGTGCATTAACACGACGTTTTACAAAGTTTGAAATAAGACATGATCTTAAATTAAGCCATGTATTTGATACCAATGCACTCCTTGTCGTAGCGTCATCTTGTATAGAATAAAATGGCGGGAAAAGAGACACTTTCAAATGAAAAAAAAGGTGAATGTATAAATATATATTTATTAAATTGGTTGTATAAATAATAGTAAGGGATAGTGGTTGTATTAAGATGGAATACAAATAGTTGATACGAAAGAGGGTAGTCTATGGATAATATAAGAAAATACTTTTTTTAGTTCTAAGCGGTGACACGTCTCACTTTTTCAGCCCAAAAAGAAGTGAGCTGATAGATCCACAAAGCGTAATCCAACGAGGTATATTGCCACCATGCTCTAAACAATGCCTTGAAGAGATTCAAAGAAAAGCCCATGAGGTTCATCTTGTCCAAGAGATACTGCTTGGTATCCAACCAAACAGCCTTTGCACAGTAGTTGCCCATAATAACGTAGGTGATGTGATCATCTGGGATAGCGCCTGGTTCATTGTTGTTTAGCTTTTCATCGACATGACGAAGCAAATCATTGGTCTTTAACAGCAAGAGAACGGTGCGAGGCAATTTACCAAGGATGTCTGCGACTTCGACAAGATATTCAACAGCGCCTTCTGCAATACGACCGACCTCTTCATCGTGACGCACAGAGTTCAGGTCGCTTTCCGAGATCTTTGCCCATTCACGGCCTGTCAACATGCATGCAAATAGCTGATATACATCGGTGCCTCCGACACGGAGCGAGTATTCTTTGATACCGACTTCATCTCCCTTGATAAGACTGGTCCATAGATGGGCATAGTTGACACGAAGCTCATTGGTCAATTCACGATACAAGCCATGATCCAGCAATACAAGATCGAAATTATACTTTGAGTGTTTGGGATCCTTTGCAGGACGGATAAATACATTTCCAGGATCTGTGTATGGCTTATTGTTAGTATATAGATGTGCATTTGATATGTCAACACTTACGAGGATCACAATGCACAAAGCTAAATAAAGTGAGAATATAGTGTATAATCATTAGTATCGATCTAGATAACCACGTATTTCATATACTTTACCCGTGTAAATAAATCATTTCAGAAAAGATACGAGTCAATTCAGTAGAGACCTCTCTGGGATCAATATTATGCTCCTTCATATACTCCAAGTCATCAACACGAGTGCCATGAATAACTAGATGTTCTATAAATAAACATACACAACAACACCATCTTTCTCCTTATTGATACTTACATTCCATACACATTATTCTACGCTTTGCCCAAATAACCTCAGGAATCACCAGCGAAGTCTTGTGATTTCTAATCTCCTTTTCAAAGTTACTATAAACCCGTCTCGAATTCATCGTCTCGTGAACAAAGTCCAGTTCCTTTGGAATGCTCTCTCTAATCTCGTCCGCAAACCACTGGAAGCCAAAGTCGGGAAAGACGCGCTTGACGATTTCGAGAATAAATGACACCGTGTCCATATCCAACTGACAGTACTCATCCAAATTGGGATGCTGCAGCTTGACGGCCACCCATTGATCCGAGCCCTTGAGGCGTGCCTTGTGCACCTGCGCAAGCGATGCCACACCCAGCGGCGTCCAATCAAATTCGTCAAACAGCTCGTCCACGCCAACATAATCAGACTCAAACAAGGCGCGGATCGCCTCGGGCTCGGTGGGATCGCAGCGATCTTGCAAAACCGACATGGTCACGCACCATTCCGGTGGCAACAGGTACTGCATGACCGAGATGTGCTGTCCCAACTTGACATAGACGCCTCCTAGGCGCTGAATGGCATCAAGCACCCGATGAGCACAGCGCAAATGACACTTTCGCTTGGCCTCGTCGTATTCCTGCTCGGTGCTGTACTGTTTTGTGAGCGTCTTTTGGTAATCGAGTGCGACCATGGTGCCTGCGACGCCGGCCAGACGACATCGGTCGAGGGCATTCATGACGTGTCGGAATTGATCGTTTGTATTGTACATGATGGTGCCGCCCACGCCCAAGGTGAGTGTAGCTGCCAGCGTGACAATGCCAGTGCCACGAACCACTCGTCTCAAGACGGTAGGCTTTGTATAGTGTCGTGCATGTAGCTTTCCAAAAAGGAGAGGTCTGTTTCGAAATAAGACCTTGCCCTGATTCATCATTGTATTTGAACAAGGGAGAGAAAGAGACAAGGGGGGAGGTGTTGAAGAAAAGCCTAATTTAATTAGCTTGA
>VCJM01000391.1:9024-26941 GCA_024139495.1 Backusella sp. ASU-2019c | reverse complement strand
AAAAAAAAAAAAAATCTTTATCAGCATCCCTCTACTTAAACGCATTTTTTTTTTTTAAAAAAAAAGAAAAAGAAAACTTGACCATGAAATTTACTTTTTTAAATGGATGCAAATGATAAAAAACAATTTGATTCGTTTTCCATCACGTACAGACTCCAAGTAGTATATAGTAATATTGGGGCTTCAAAATCTTGACTTATCTCGTGAGAGTTATTGCAAAAAACTCTCATATGCATCCGGGTATATATATAAAGGCTTGCATTATATGGTATCTGTACGTGTTTGTTCTTTGCATTATATAGTAAAATGTGTAAGTGTCCGTTTCACTACAGAACAATCATGACCTTTTTATTTTTAAAGTTTCGAAAGTTTCTCGTTACTCAATAGATCAATGACCTTTTGGCTTGACCCCCAACTCGAAGCATACCCTATTATGAACTATTAGCGTTTTTTTTATTGTTTATTTGTTTTTTTCTCTGTATTACCATGAGATTTGTGTCCATAATTGTGGCACACAATTACTTTTTGCCCGTTTGATCGGCCTATCATAGAACAATGAATGAGAAAGGGGGAAGATGAAGAGTGAGATCTACTTACGTCTTGTTTCTTTTTCAATACGAATACCACCGTTACGACCAGGTCTAAAGCCTACATTAATGGAGACAATCTCACATCCTTTAATTTCAGGACATAATTGGGCAGCTCTTTCCAATATATCCTTTGTTTGTTCATCCTGTGCGTTTGGATTGGTGTTCTCAATCTCAACCGTACCACCGCAGATGACATTACCATCCGATCTAGGAATAATGTATGTCCATTCGTTCTCGGCTTTTTTTTTATTTTGATATATTAATCTCTGGTTTTTTTTATACTATGTATATAGAACTTACCATCGCTATGATATTGGATCTAATGATATAATTTTAATTATCTTTTTTAGATTCTTTTTTTAGATAAAAAAAAAATAAGGTTACGTATTACCTTGATATGAGGTGCTCTTATGAGCACAGTTTGACCACGGATAGGTTGTACATCTTTATCTTTCACATCCTCCAAGTGAGCAGCACCCTTTCCAGTACAGTTGATAAGGACATCGCAGTCCTTGTAGCCTTCGATCAACTTTTGAAGGCTTGGTACGTTACTGCATCTTTCTAATTGACCTCCTAAACGCTCAAGTTCTTTTACCAACCACTGCAAGTAAATACCCACATTAGCAGTATCTATTTTTTTTTCAAAAAGAAAAAAAGATAACGATGAATATGATTTTCGGTATATACATATATGATACTCACAAGAATCGAATTTATAACCGTAATAAACACCTTTTGGTAATTCATTTTCTGGTATGGGCTCTATCTTCTTAGCGATGCATCAATAACAAACCAAATAACCCCCTCTCTACAACATACCTTTTGATACACATTTCTAGCCCAATACAAATCTGTGTTTGGTTTTGGTTTCTCGTAATCAAATTGTACACCAGGACAAAACATCACGCCCGACTCTGGAGCCTGCTCACAGATACGCGCAAATTCCTTTACAGAGATATTGTCAATGTTTTGCTGACGATGGTTATCGGGCTGTCCTGTAGCAACAATAGCAGCACCGGCCCAAGGCGAGGTATACTCTTCATTTAGGTCACCAGGGATGGATTGTCCAATCACTTTCACATTTTTATGTCCTTCTCTTAAAAGACAAATGGCGGTAGTCAAACCACTTACACCAGCACCTTTGAAGAAGAGGTGAGACATCAGACGTTTTTTGCATTTGACCCTTTAGTCTTACCGAGAACAACGACCTGCTTAAAAGACATGTTTAAAAAAAATTGAGATGAGAAGAAAAAGCCCAGATCAAAGAGAGAGATTTTATATGCGCATGAAGATAATTTTTAAATCGGAGATCTAACCACTTGGATCATTTGAAGGTATTGCACCCTCTTTCAATCGACTGATTTTCCTTTTAAAGAGCCTTTGGGATCAGGAACTTCGGGATATATCATCATGTACAAAATTTTCACACATGGCTATTTATTCTAGCTCCATATCTCAAAGAGACGATCTTAAATAAACAGTTCCTGACGGAAGTGGGTTTGTATTACAAGTGAATCGAGTATTTTATCATGGGTGTTTGATAAGTTAATGCAAAGAGACCGATACAATACAGTATTTTTTTTCACTAGATCTGTTTTTTTTTCACTAGTTGGAATTAGGATCTGAGGGTGGCTGTCCATAACAATTGTTTTCTGTAAAACTCACAGGACCATTCCTATTTATAGCTCGGATGCTTCATCACCATCACTTATCAATAACAATGTAATCCTCATCATTTTCACTTTCAACTGCCTGCTGTCTGATATGCATTACAGGCATAGCTATACCATGAAAATACGAAAGAGAATCGATGACGGATTGACGTTTACACATTATTCATTGTTTGATACCCTGTTACCATAATAAATATACGAGTCTTTCAAATAGTTGAAGTATTTTGAAAAAGAAAAATTAAAATTCTTTTTGATACAAAACTTTATTCCTAAAAAAATAAAAAATATGAAGATAAAAAAAGTTGGAATTGTCCTGCTTTTTGCAGAAAGAGTCTTGAGTTTTGTTATTCATCACTGTTCTTACAGAGTAAATACATCACTCGCTGTTGCGTGATACCACTTGGCCTGAATGCATTAAGCATGAAAGTGGTTTGTATTTTTCGTCTATAAATAAAGAGGTACGACTACTTTATTTATTTCTTTTCTCTTTCCTCTTTCCTCTTTCCTCTTTCCAACTTTTTATTTTTTCTTACTTGTATTTTTTTTCACTGCTTTTGAGTAAAAACTCACTCACTCTTATTGTATTTGTCAACTGCACCATTTCCCTCAGCCAGTTAAAATGCTTCATGGGCACTTTAATTGAGACCCAGACTTTGCTTTTGGCATTTTTTAGCATGACCATATCGAATGACAAGTTCATGAGAATGGGTATGTTTTTGAACATAATCTACGGACATAGTGCACGAAGAACATCCAAAAAGCATAGCGCATCGCTCGTATCTAGTGGAGACAACAATTCAGATGATGATGAATTCCATCCTGCTCTCACAGATCCCCTGCCACCAAGTGGTAGTGCACAAAAAACATCCAAAAAGCGCAGTCCCTCGCTCGTATCTATTGAAACAGGCAGTTCAGGTGATGATGAATTCCATCTTGCTCTAATTGATCCTTTGCCACCAAGTGGTATTGTACAAAGAACATTGGAAAAGCGTAGCGCGTCGGTCGCATCTAGTGAAGATAGCAGAAGACAGAGCCTCATCTGGCCACACAGTTTCGACAGCAACTAAGAAGAATCTTCAAGAACAAGGACAAGGAGTATGACGCTTATAAAAATGAGCAATAAAGGATCAAAGCAGAACAACGGATAGAAAAATCAAGTCAAACATGACATGTATTAAATAAATCAATCAGCATAAACTTCTCATCAGACTTGGACCGTGCTTGACCTTTCCACTTGCAAGTCATTTTCATTGGCTGGTTAGTTTTTTTTGAGTTTTATTTTTGAAATGAATTTACTTTTTCTTTTTTTTCTTTTTTAGTCTATTTGCAATTACGAAAAAATATGCTACGCTCCAAAGTAAGCCCACTCTCACGTCAACTTGGTTATTCCACGCGCTTTGTACCAAGAAGAACCTTTGCAAGCCCTGCAACAAAGCGTAAATATAAGCCGAGTCATAAAGAAAGCGGATATTAACCAAATACTTGTTCTTAGCTCTTTTTCAATCCAGCTTTAAATACACATTTGAAAAGCCATTTGCTACAAAGTTTGTTACATTGACTAGTTTCACTGCTGCTTCGACAACACCTTTTTTATTTAAACAACCCGTGCACTGTGAAGGTAAAGAGAAAAGTTTGCCCAAGTTGAGCAAGATATTAATAGGACTGTTAAATAGCTGCTTATGCCACCAAACCAGCACCTGTTGTCCAGCCTATTGAGGCCAACAAGCCCATATTTCGCAAAGGGGAGCTAACATTCGGTACCTTTTTTGGTATCTGCACTGGTATACTTATCAAAAAGGTAGGCAAGATGTTTGCATTCTGCGTGGGTACATGCTACGTCTTTTTGCAGTATCTTGCGAATTTGGGCTATGTTACCATCCACTGGGATCGTGTTGAACAGAAATACAACCGTCATATGGATGTCGATAAAGATGGAAAAGTCACCAATCGTGATGTTCAATCTAAATGGAATACGCTTATCGCGGTGTTGACTAATAACATTCAATTCAAGTCGACATTTTTGGCGGGTTTTTATGTTGGACTTCGCTATAGTTAAAACCGGTGCCGTTGAAACCCCGTTTGTTTTTTATAATTTATATTTAGAAAATAAAGTTTTTATTGTTGTTTCTTTTTCTTTTTTTCCCCTTCATTTTTTATTTTAATTGATACATATTATAGAAATGGAACGAGAGCAAAGGCAAATACTAAAAGAGATGTTTCCTGATCTTGAGTATAAGGTCATTGATCATGCTTTAAAAACACACCAGGAAGATCCTCATAAAGCTATCGATTGGCTATTGATGAGAGTGTTTGCTCCTTTACCACCTTGCCCTGGTCCTCACCCATCGGTACAAAACCAACAAACAATAATCGACTACAATAAATGTAAACTTAATGGTTATTTTATATTAAAATAGGCCACTACACCCACTACACCCAATACTATCAATGTAGAGCAACAACAAAATGTAAACTATATCATTCTCTCTCTATTCTACTCGACTCACACTTTTTTTTTTTTGAAAATAAGGTTATCCGTTTCCGTCAAGAGGTGTTGCGTTGGCACCACTCACTAAAAAAGGAAATTAAACGAAGATCAAAAAAAGCAAAGAGTAATGTTATTCTTGTGATAGACAGCGTTCATTGTAGACTAACAATATTCTGTAAAATTAGGCGATTCCAGAAATAAAAACCTACCACAAGGTAAAGTTCTATTTTGTTAAATAAGGAAAATAGAAAGATGGGTTCTAAATAAAAGCGCTCTGCTCGATTGTTTCAGTTCCATCAAGAAGTCAATCTCAAGGTAAAATAGAAAAAAATAAGGAGAAAAAGGAAAATTATATTTACTAAAACCTATACCAATCAAGGAACCTTAATAGGACAAAGGTAGAAGACATGAAATGATATCTAAATACAATACATAAACTGATGGTTTCCTTTAGTTCTCAAACCCAACAATATCAACAGCATCAACCTCAACAACCTCAACAACCTCAACAACCTCAACAATTTTACCCTTCAACAGAGTTAAATGGTAAGTAGCAGTACTTCTTTATTTATTTATTTATTTATTTTTTTTGGCTCTTAAATAAATATGTCATTTCTTGTAGGACACTTTTACGCTGGTCGTACAAGAGGTCAAAGCGCCACGCTACCAGGTAGGATTGATCATAACCATATTAATAAAAAAAAATAGACAGAAGAAACTAATTGCCATCGCTATCAATAGTTCATCAATCTGTTTCATCTTCATCAGCTTTCCAAGGTAGGAAAATGATTATGTAAAGCCTTTTCTTTATTTTTTTTTATTTACGTTATTATTTAGCAATGAGAAATTCATTTATATCATTAATGGGAGATGAGCTTCCACCACCTTCATATCACGAAAGACATAGCGATCCCATGGTTCTGTTCATCAATTAAAAAAATAAAAATAAACACTGTATATAAAACAAAAGAATATTTTTAAATCTCAGTTTGACTCTTCAACTATAGGAATCTAAACTGGGAATAGTAATTTGGTTAATTAAAAGAATCATTTACTACAATAGTGTGTTCTCATACACTAGTCTAAACTATATAGAGAGAGAGTTGATATCGAAAGAGAAATATATATAAAATCAGTATTTACATACGAGTAAGAGAGAATGGCAAGTATTTCTAGCATTTATTATTCCGGAAGAGGGAATTACCGCCCCCGAGAGTGAACTAGATCTCGATCAAGAGGGGGACTCTTTTTATCCATTTGAAACTGGGAAAAAGAAAATAATCAAAAACTAAGCAAATAAAACTCCAAGAAACAATGGTTCGATGATTGGTAAATGTCTCTCATTGGAACATACTATTTATAATAATTCCCAAGTGCTCACCCTTCTAAAATAGTCCCCCATCTTTGGATTCAGGTACAATTTTTTTGATTTTTTTTTCAATCAAGGCATTTCAACTGTCGGACTGTATCTGTGCTTTCCCACCTTTCTTGTGTAACACAAATGGGAAGACTTGAAAAAAATGGGAACAAACTATTTTAAAGTAGATCTCCTCCTCCGCCTATCCAATTATACTATCCTGAAATCCTAAAGACAATTGAACTAATCCATGATTTGTGAAATGACATAGTTAGTGCCATTCAGGATCACTTAGCTTTTGATGCAGAGTAAAAATGATGTTTTTTTTTTTTAATAATGATAATGATTTTTATTTATTTAGTTGATTTATTTAAATTTAACAAAACGGATACAAGTTTTTATTATTTATAAACAGTTTCTTGACCGAACCACACACTATCGATAAGCATCTGTTATCCTTAAGCTTTGGCTCTGGAATTGGGCGCATGTACATCTCGAATGTTGGCACAACAGTTTCAGTTTTATAATCTGGAAAGCTATAATAGTGAAGCGCAGCATTATTCATGGTTTTAACCACAATGTTGTATCCGTATTTTTTCCTGTATTTTGCTGTACTTTCAACTTTTTCTAAAATCTCCCCTCTAGCTCCTCTGCGTACTTCCGTAACAGACTCAGGTACTGTATAGACTTTCAAATTCAAGAGTGACAAGTGATAATGTTCAAGAAAAAGAATGTCATCTTCGTCGAATTTTGAGTCTATGGTCAATGAAGTCAACCATGGGAAACATTTTGAGGAAAGCAATTGTTGTACTAGACAGCTATCAAGGTCGAAAAGTATCAGTTTTCTGATTGGAAACGCTCGCCTTTTTCTGGTTTTAAATTCTGGGCGTATGCCAGACAATGTTATACAGTGTACAGTCTCGGGAAAAGATTCAAAGAAAGGTATCACGTCGATGGTTTTATTGTAATCCGATTCTTCTTTAGGCAGTAGAGTTCCTATATCTGTATATCCAATATACAGTATTTCAAGGTTTTTCATAGAATTTAGGTCTATATAATATGATGGTTCATTGGTCAATATTACAAGTTGTTCAATGTGCTTTGATTGAATAGATTGGATTAAACTGTCAATGGCACTGCGACGAGTTACTGTCATACGTAAACGCTTGATTTGACATACACTATCATCCAGTTGACTAAGTACTGTGTTGTTAATATTATGAGTTTCGGTATCAATGAGCGATGGGTGCGGGTTCAAACTATTCATCAGCGTAAGGAAGGAAGATATATAATAATAGGTCGACATACTAATTGGGGTTTTTATCGTGAAATCGAAATCATCCATTCCAAATATGCAACGAAACTGCCGTAATTGGGGGTACTTGTGAATAATATAACGGAGCTGGCGGATATGCGCGTCAAAACCTACACCGGTAGGTTCTAAAACTAAGCTGATCATAGCGGCAGCAGGTTCAACAGCTGTCAAAGGTACTTTTAAAGTGCTGGGTTTTATACACCCAAGAGAAAGGTGTTCTAAAGATGGTATATCCGCGTGTATTTCCTCCATATCCTCCAAGGTAAATACCCGACCTGTAAGTGTCAGCCTTTTCAATACTGGTAAGCTCTTGAACAACCGAAAAATACTGATTTTGAAGCGGTTAAAGTGCAATTCGAGCGTCTGAAGATGAGCGCATGCTTTCTCATTTACCATTGAACGAAGTAGATAACAAAAATGAAATTCCTTTAATGTTTCAATTTTCTGTGGAAATGTTATCGTGTTGACTCGTCTTCTCATACTCGGGAGTTCTCGACTCATGCAAACATCTTGGAATCTAACTGTGCGAAGATTAGGGAACAGTCTAACTAGCTGCAATGTGTTATCGTCTGTGATGTGTTCGATATTTAGATCTAAATGTTCTACTTGGACTCCAATGGAAGGTGTTTCTAAAGTGAGGTCAATGAACCGTTCAAAGGATACTTTATTATCGCAATTGACAGTGTGATATAAGCTGCGAGTGGATATAGTCTCCTTCCATTGTCGACAGACTAGCATTAACTCTTGCTTTTGTACTATTGGCAAAAGTATGAATATACTGTGTAAAATTTCGGCTGGTAATTTGTTCATTCAAGTTTATTATTTAAAAGTATAATAAAAGGCAGAAAAAAAAAATGATTTTGGTTTTTCGACAATTTATATACACATAAAAATGTTGTTAACCTTTTGTAAACAAGCTAAATATAGGTTACAACAATGGGTGTGCAACACATTCAAAGTACAAATACAACCACTTTAGAGAACTCATTGTATTCTAATTATAAATAAATAAATAAAAAAACATCATGAGCCTAATTCTTTTATGGATGATATATATTCCATGTCCTTGTGGCAACATATGTCACGACTACTGAAGTAGATTCAAACTTGTTCATGTCCTCTATTTAACTAAGATGGTTTTATTCTTCAAGTATATGACTTGTTTCTTTGTTATTACAGTGTCGTAATCAGTTCCCATTATCCTTGAAATATTAATACCATGATAGCATTTACTAAAATACCAAGAATCATGACCACTTTCTAAGCCAAATTGCAAATGCTCCAAGTGAGAGTCAATACTGCTCTTAAATGGAATAAATGTGGTTAAGGAAATATGGTTCATTGTCACGCGCTATGGTCCAAGAAATGAAAATAAAGATGGCAAATTAACAACCTCGTCCAAATTTGAGCAATAAAAAAGTATTATATATGCCTATTTTCCAAATCCAGGTTATAGGCTCACCATCAAAGAACTGTTACCAAAAAGGAAATATAACAATTTTTATAAGCTTGAAATATACATTTTAATTATATATTCATTTTATTTTCATGTTTAATTATATATTTTAGTTTTATTAGATATAAAACTATGGATCAACTGCTTCTAAAGGTTCTATTTTTTTTAGCCTCAATAATGCCATTTATACATGTTTATTGCTTGACCAAATCTCGGCATTACTCTTAGCAACTTTATTCAATAAATCAACTTGATCGGCAACTGCTTTCATACCACCAAGGACAACACCGTTTCCAGTCGATAAATTATACATATAATAATGAAGACCCACATTTTTACAAAACTGACGAACAAATGGGAGACACATTCTATAGTTATGTCGAGGAAGTCTGGGAAAAAGGTGATGAACAGTCTGGTACTGGAGACCACCATAAAACCAATCTACACATTCAGGGGTTTCGATATCCATGGTAGTGCGTATCATTTTTGCTGCAAATGGTTCAGAGGGGCCCATATCCTCAGTTGACATGCCAAAATGCGCAAGAGTGATCTGGACATGTAATGGAAACGTAAGCATGTATGATATCATGACATATGCCGATCGAATTTTCCAATTTGGGAGCATAGACAAGAGTTTACCGAACCAAATAAAGAAAAATGTAATTCCAATCAATTCTAATTTACGTGTGCGGACATTAGGTGTTGTAAAGAGATAGATAAAAGAAAGTCGATGGAGATTGAATCTTCCAAATGATAAGACAAGATAATAGAGATAATGTTGACGACGAATAAAGAATTTGGACACAGTATCGAATGGTAAGACACGCTTATAGTAAGTGGAAAAGATGTTTGTAAATAGCTTGGTTGTGATTGCAAGGAAGGGCAAATGTTGGATATCCGGATCATGCTCTGGGTGATTTGTAGCGATATGGTGAACGTTGTGGTTATCTTTCCACCAGCCTAGGCTCAGACCACCTATAAAATTGGCAATAAGAACACCAATTGCATGATCTATATTGGAGTTTCCTGTTATTTCATTGTGACCTGCATCATGAGCAGGAAACACAAGTTGATGCCAAAAAACGGATAGAAATGTCGCTCCAAGCATATAGTGCCATGTATCGGTACCATTGAATGTAAACCATAACGAGAGGTAAATCATCATCATAAAACGGCATACGTCTTTGGCATAGTTCCAATAGTTACATTTAAATAAGCCACGTTCAGTAACCTCTTGTTCTAGTTGCCAGTAGGCACGCCGTATCTTGAAAATATCCAAATGTTTTTGTGCAGCATCTTGTTTTTTTAGCCCTTTTTCATGTTGAGAATATAGTTCTTCAATGGCATTATTAAAAGCAATTACGCTCATTCCACCATCCCACGTTGCTTCAAGTTGTTTTCTCTGGTCACTATTTGTCGCATCGTATAGTTTTGATTTCTTTTTAGTTTTTCGATTCTTGTTCTTATTTGTGTTGCTCTTCAAGGAAGGTAGATAATCACCAATATAATAAAGGTTTATCATGCTTTGGTAGATTTTGGGAGGATGAAATGCTCGAATCTCATCCGTTGCATCCTTACCAAGACCACATGCAATAGCAGCAAGACCTCCTGGGTGTTTATCCTTAAAATTGTTCACCTTGTAGACTTTATTCTCATATATGAACACAGAGTCTCCTCTTTTGATATAATCTTGAAACTGTCTTTCTGTAATAAATGTACCAGTTGATGATGTTGTTGGTGCTTCGATATTGGGTGGCATCGCTTATATTTATAATATAAATGGGTGAAAAAGAAGAAAGAAAATTGAATTAATGTGGAATAAAACATTGTCTTGTTTAGTCTTTTCAAAAATCTCAATTATAATGTATTTATGGCGCCACTTACCAGATGACAAAATCAAGCGGCGAATACAATTGATGGTATGAAAAAAATAAGAGTTTAAGTGTTTTAATATGCCTTGTTGTCATGCTTCCCCCCCAGCAATGTCTCTCTACCGATTCAGCTCCGTTTCATCAAAAGCAGATAAAGCCAACAAGTGGGCGGTTTAAAATGCTATCAAGCATATTTTGGAACAGAAGCAACTGCTATAGGGTTAGGTTCTGGATCTACCATTGCTTACACTATTGAACATCTTGCAGTTACTTCACTTGCCGGGAATCTAACATTATATTTTGATTTTGGCTCACTCAATGATACTGTCAGGCTTTATAAAGAAATGAACTGCTTATTGGGCCTACTAAATGTTGCTTTGTTTTGTAACATTGGAAGCACAGCTTATAATGGTCAATCGGAGAATGGCGACGGTTACAAAGTTGCAAAGAAGGTCATGAGCTAGATGATTCCCTTTATATGTTACTTTGCTATTAAAGCCTATTATATTAGAATTAGAAACACCTCCCTTTTTTTAGGTGTCATTTTCCATGGATGCCATGATTGATCAATGTTATAAAGTCACTATTTCGACACTTTTAAAAAGCCTGGGGTCGCAATTGGAGTCACTACATATTATTCACGAACCTAGCTGAAAAACCAAAAACCTTGTATTGGGTAAAAAATCACAGATCGATACTCTGATCCGATCCAAGCAATCCAGGTATATCGAAATACTAGTGCTAGAAATCGATCCTTCTTTATCCTTTGAATGGCTGAGTCATATGAAGGTGCTTCGATCTTTATCATGCAGCTACACTATCACGAGATCAAGACCCACTCGCTCAAGTCCGTTTTATCTCGAGTACAAAAAGAGGGTGACCATCAACGCGACAACCGTTTTTTTATTCTTGTTCCGAGACTGTAGAGTCAATGGATATACCTGTTGATTTTATAGATTTTAATACCAACAAGAAAAAGGTCTTTCCCGTTATTAAATTAACACTAGATTGCAAATGGTGGCCAAGAAAGGTTGATATCTTTATTTCAAACTGTCTTCTTCACCTAAAATCATTGGCCATACGGATATGCACCCGAGACGATGAAAATCTAGCGTTTCCAAACCATCATTTTGATAATTTGGACATCAACTTCAATTCTGGTATTAGTTGTACTATTTCACTCACCACATTAAATTACCACATTAAATAAATGACAACACCACTCGCTACTACAATGGATCCGATCCACAGTTACAAATAGGCCAGTTTCACTTTGATGATTATATATACCCAATAGCGGAACCTCATGATAAAGGATACCTAAAAATAGTTTGTGGTTCTGTAAAAGACCTGGTTATTGAAGGACTACACGCCCATCTAGTTTCTAATTAAGCATTATTAACATTCATAAGTAAAATATACATGTATATAGTGATGATGACTATAATTATTTAATAAATGAAATCTTATAATAAAAGTTACACCATTTTATCACAAATGCTCAAACTGAGCCCCTCATTTTCAACAGCAAATCAAACTGAAATACGTCAAGACTCCGACACTTCTGTTTTTGCTTCCCCTTTTGGCTGAGAAAATATTAAAAAAAAGTTCTTTTTCTCTCTCTTTTGATTACATATAAAAAGGATAACGCGTTTATATCATGGCATATCGACCTTTTCTGCTTTTACTTTTGATATGTTTAATCACAAGAGTCTCTTGTCTTTATTTTTATCTTGAAGGAACAGAAAAGAAATGTTTTATTGAAGACTTACCAAAAGAGACTATGGTTATCGGTAAAGACTTAACTCCAGCAAGGCTCTTTTATTTGTCTATATTCAACAAGTATCATTTATTGTATTGTAGGTGTATTCAAGTCGGAGCAATTGGGTCCTAATCAAAGCCAATGGACAGAAAACAAAGATACCAAGATTGAAGTTTCAGTTGAAGTAACTCAACATGGCTCGTTTCCATGGAAACCAGTATTTAATTTAAAAATTTGTTTAATAGGTTCTTCCTACTAGCCGTAAACTCTTGGAAGCCACTTACCATTCATCTGATCGCTTTGTATTTACATCTGTCGATTCCGGAGACCATGCGATTTGTATTAGTGTGAGCTCTAGCTCCTGGTTTGATAACACCCGAACTGTAAGGACCATTTTAAGGAGGGTTTTTATTTTTTAGTTGTTAAAAATACATGTTTAGAAATTGGTATTGGATATGGACTTTGACGACCCAAGTGACAATCATGACCACAACTCTGAAGCAGTTCCAGGTAAAACAAACCAAACCATGTATGTTATAGCTGCATGATTTTCTTATTAGTATTATTCTGTAATAGAATTGGTTAAAAGAGTGCATGAATTAAATGAACGTGTGGAGGATATTCAAATTGAACAGAATGCCCAACGTGTAAGTGAGTGAATCGATTTCTTGATGCTTTTTATATTTAAAAAGGTGAAATGCAATGTATAGGAACGTGAAAAGGAGTTCCGTGACCTGTCTGAATTGATCAACTCACGCGTAGTTTGGTTAACAATTGGCCAGATTGTCGTACTTGGCGCCGTGTGTGTTTGGCAGATGAGATACTTTAAGAATTTCTTTGTTGCAAAAAAACTCGTATAATAAACAAAAAAGGAAAAGAAAAGTGTTTAAAAAAAAAGGTATGCTTTTATTATTTTTACTAGCTCATTGACAGGGACGAATCTCCTGGTTTTAGTGTTTTTATGTGTCACTATTAGACTTTGTGTTTTGAAATATTAAAGCCATGACAAGTGCGATTGGTGATTTACAGAAATAGACATAAATGGTAAATCCAAGATATGTTATTCAAGTGATAAATGATGAATGATAATATCTGTTCACAAAAGGAATATATATTAAAACTCATCTACTTCACATTAATGTAAAACCGACACTATGGTTTTTACCGACTCATCAGTTTGAAATACATTTCTCTTTTTTTTTTAACACAAAAGTATGAAAAAGAACATTTTCCTCCCTTATTTATATGATTAAAGCCGCTTGTTTTTGCCGTGGACATGCAAAATATAAATAAAATAAAATAAACAATTACATCATCGGCATCATCACCAAGCACAACAATAACGCAATTTGTTATATGTCGATAACGCAATTTCTTACTAGCTGAAACAAATAAAGAAAGAATTTTCTTTCACATATACAACCCCGTGAGCAATAACCAGCATTTCACATACAACAGCGCTCTGCAGAGTGAAACGTGGTTTGAATGAAAGGGCAGATGAGAATAAATCAACTGTATCATGCAGACACGTGCCTCTAAATGGGATATGCCATGTGAGTAAGTCAGGATTGGCTAAAATACATTTAGTTATATAATATATCTATTATACAATACAACCAATATTCCTATTATAATAAAAAGACTACGTATGTGTAATTATGGCTGTTATGAGAGAGAGAGCGAGAAAAAAAAGGCAATGATTTATGTATACATAGTGCTATTGATTGTATTTATATAAATATATATAAAATATATATAAAATATAATAAAAATAAAATTCAAAGCAAGTAGTAGGATGTGAAAAGATATTTATTTAGGCTAAAAAAATGAAATTACTATTTATACCCCTATTTTTTTTTCTTGACCTTTTCTCTTTTAACCTCTTCTTTTCTACTTCTCTTCTTCTTTTTCTCCTTTTGTGTCTTATTGTGTAAATACAAGCATTTCTCCTTTATTAAAACCGACATAATATATATATATACATACATAACCATCTCATTTTTAAAAAAAAAATAATGTCTATTAACAAAACATTTCATGGATATATTGAGACGACTAAAGATGCACTTCTTTTATTTGAAGCATGTAGACGAGGTATATTACCTCGGGTAAATCGGCGCCTACAAGACAAAGAAAGATATCTCATTCAGAGCGGGACAATTTTCTGCTTTGATGAAAATGAGAGCGGCATAAAAAGGTGGACAGATGGACTTGTTTGGAGTCCATCTCGTATCTTGGGCAATTTTCTAGTCTACCGAGAGCTTGAGGATAAAAAAGTGATGACGCGCAGCCATTCAACAGATGTAGACTACTTTATGGAAGAAGACGACGAGGATACCATCAAAAGTCGAAGAAGCGCCAGTTTTTCCTCTTCTTCTACCTCATCAAACGATAGCAATCTGACAAAAAAGAGAGAAAAGGCAATCGTAGGATCATTAAAAAACTCTTACAGATTCAAGCGAAACGGTCTGATTAAAAAGTCGATTTCTCTTATTGTGGATGGCGTTCAACAACATTTAATCAGCTATTACCATAAGGACGACGTACTGTTTCAGCGATTAAATACACCTTCAAATGTACAGAACCTTTCATCACTCGAAGTATCACCAGGGCTAAAATTACGACAGAATTTTAGAATTCCTCTCTTTTTGAATGACGATGGCTCAGATGATGGGTAAATTTTACAATTTTTTTTTTGTGAAACTCCAATAAAATTATTCTAAATTCTAACTCATTTATAGGTACAATTACTATGGCTATCAGAACAACAAAAGCGTAAAGAGAAAATATTCAGAATTTATACATCAGCAGCAAACACCCTCCAAGTCTCCATCCAGCTTGGTGACTTCACCAACTTCATCTTCGGCACCGACTCCACCAGATCTGATAAAAAATTACTCAGCTTCACAGGAGGACGAAGCTCCCATGACGTTTAAAAAAAAGGACGCTAATACATATCAGAGTGTTACACGCATGTCGGACTCAACAGCAATGGTTCAGTCCTCTTCTTTTCCACCCCTGAATGTGTATAACAATGACATGTTTCACACAGGAACAAATCACTCAAATAATTATAACACCGCAGCAGATAACTATACAAGCTTGGAGCAACAAAAACAACAACTCCTACAGGAACAACAACAGCAACAGCTATTACAGGAACAGAAACAACGACAACAACAGCAGCAGCAGAAGCTTTTACTGGAACAAAAGCAACGACAACAGCAGGAATCACAGCAACGAGAACATCAACAAAGACTTCAGAAACAGCAGCAACAACAACAACAACAAGAACATCAACAGGAATTACAACTTCAAAGTCATCATCGTACAGGTAAAACAAAATCTAACATGTGCACTTGCAGAAAAAAAAATAGAAAATGTATTCATCGTATCTTTTTTTTTTAAAAAACAAAAACTACAGATAATACAAAAAGACCATCATCATATGGTACGTCATTCAGGCATTGTTCAAGCCAGGATATGAGAGCTTTATCCTTATTTGACCAACAAAACCCCCACCAACACCTCTTTTCATCCTCCTCCTTTCACACCATCAATCATGCGTCTATCAATCAACGTATAGATCCAATTGCAAATGCATTTATGGTTGACATTGATGCATTACTAGGAACAGGTTGGAATGAATTTGAATTACAATTATAAAAATGTTGAAGCAGGCATTTCTTGAAAAAAAAAAATTTCCGAAACTTTTTTTCTTTTTCTTTATTTTTTTTTTTACTATAAAAAGAAATAAAAGAAAAAAAAGAATTAATAATATATATACAGAATATATAGCATTAAAAAAATTGTATATTTCATAAAAGAAAAAAAAAAGAATGTTTGGTATATCATAAAGTCTTGTTGTATATGCTTATATACAGTAATAGTTGTAAAATGTTTAGGAAATAAAAAAATTATAACATCATGTTTTCTGTTTTCTGGCTTTTTTTTCATTTTTTTTTTCATGACCTGTGTATTTAAAAGGTTATATACAGTTTATAGCTCAGAGCTATGTGATAGAATATCTTGTCGGCTTAAATACTCCTCCTTGACAATCCCGAAATCGGAATTATGAACGGGCTGATTGCATGACATGTAATAGTTGTTAGTAGGATAGTTTATACATTCCTTTCGTCGATAAAAAGAATTCTGTTGCTCTGCTAATTCGAAATTGGGTGATTCAAATAAGGTATTTTGAAATAAACTCGAGTTGACCTTTGGTGGAGACGACATGTAGCATGGAGATAATCGTTGTTTGATAAATGTGTTTTCGGTAGATGGAGTAGATACGTCACTGTCGGTTCCTTTTCCAGAGTACATTAATGCAGCATCGGTATTTTGACGGGAGTAATAGTCATATGACCCATAGTGTGGAGGATTGAGGGTCTTGTTGCTATACGCACTGAGTGGCTGGCTTCCGTTTCTTCTGCTTATACAAGTAGGACATTGACGTACAAACCTGGCTACCAGTTCTTTTGGAATCCAAGAAAATTGGTTTCGAACCTATCATTCAACGATTCAAATTAGTATACAACATATTTGACAGATGGGTTATGTACTTTACAATAGCTGATGTCTTATCTCGACCACCATGGTGAGCATCTTTATGAGCTCTTACTAATATATCATAAATCTGCTCCTTCATTGCAACCGGTTTATTATCATGGATGACGATATTCTGTTGAATTTGGAACATTTTCTTTACCCAGAATCGAAATTGCGCAGTAGAGACCGTCGTATTTCTGGGATTCTTAAGCACCTCCTGGATGAGACGGTAACGAGGATGATCAACTAGTGCTTTGTCCCGTTTTTTTGGACTGAGGTTCTCAAGGTAATCATTAATTGTTTCTTGGAATTCGCTATGGGTTGGTAATGGGTCCTCTGGTTTTCCAAACGGATGGGATTCCTGATAGAGTTCGTAAACTGTTTTGTCTGCTTGATGCATAGTGGAAAGTAGTAATTATGTATATATAAATGAAAAAGTAAAATATATGTGTATATAAATATATAAAGAAAGGGAAGAAAATAATAGAAGGAAAAGAGAGTAAATAAATAAAGTGGAGGATGTATGTATGTATATATATATATATGTTAATATCAAGAAAGATATGCTAATCAATAAGGATCAATGGAATGGCAAATTCGGAAGTAAAGTTTGAGCTTAAAAAAGTTTCTACTGCAGATACACAGACGTTTTAGCTTCATGACTCCCCCCACATCACCTCCTGAGGAAATCAAATTTGAAATCACTATAGATGCAATTAAACCAAAAATGGAAAAATTAGTATTCACTTTCATAGGGTATGATTTTATTTCAAAGTAAAAATGACATGTTTTGTTTGTAAATAAAAAGGCCCTTTCTGGTTATTAATAACTGCTGGTAAAAAAAAAATATATTTATA
>VCJM01000388.1:8886-21631 GCA_024139495.1 Backusella sp. ASU-2019c | reverse complement strand
TTTAAATTTTTTTTTTTTTTTTTTTTTTTTTTTTTTTTTTGCAAGATTCTAACATTGAAAAATAGGGGGTTGTGGCTCCATGTATGCCATTGACATTGCATCCAACAAGTTTGCAGGTACTTCCATTGTAAAGCAACACAGAATGGTCAATGAAGTATTGAAGGAGGAGATCAAGGGTATGCACGGCTTACAGGTAAAAACATATGCTCTTTTTATTTATTATTATTATCATGATGCTTATTGTTCTTTTTTGTTAGCTTAAAACTTCAGCTAAATAGATATCAAATGCAATGTGTTGAATTTTTTTGTAACAGAAAATATATATATTTATACATTAGAAAAAAAAAGATAAGGATGATGTAATGTGTTGGAGGGTTTATACGTTGTTGAAATGTCACTTGGTATATTTGAAGAAGACGAGACAATCATGTAGCTGTGGATAAATGAAAAGAGTTTTAAAGCATGATTTGACCACCAGCAAACTGCCTTCTCTCTGAAGTGTTTATTTTCAGCTCGACCACATGATTCCCTAAACCCACGTAGAGAAGCTTAGCATCGGGAGAAAAGGTCAGGCCTGCAATGGCATGGTCTTCATTTTCAGGTGAGAGTCGTATCACTTGGCGTTTTTTAAAGGTGCGAGTATCAACAATGTAAATGTTGGAAACATGCTCTGCATAAGCTAATAAATCGAGCGGCCCTGTGCTGAATTGAATGCTACGGGCTGCCTTTTTTGTTCTTCGTGTCTAATTGGGATGATCATGTTAAAACGTCTGATGGCTGGTTTCTTTTATTATTTACCTCTAATGAGCCTAATTGACATAGCTTTTGCTCGGTTACCGAGTCATAAACATGCACATAGCCATCTTGACAGGCTACGGCAAAGATTTCAGATGATTGGTTCCAGGCACATGACAGACTGGGCTCGTCTGAAACTATTTTTTTTTAAGTTTATCAATCTAAAAAATGTAGAGTATCTCGTCTTACCTTTGTATTCAGATATTAGATTGTAACCATTCTCTGTGGTTTGATAGAGATATGCTACACCTTGGTCACTCACCAATACCATCTTTTCATTATTTGGACTTATAGAGCCTATAAATACGCTCATTAAAACTTGGACCCCCTGTCTTTCTCCCTCTACTTACAGTGATTGATGGCTGATGGCGTGTTGATTGAGGATATCTTTTCCATTCCTGGAATCGAAAACACAGAAACCGTTTGATCATTGTTACAGATCGTTACACGAGGTTTACTTTCCTTTGGACTGAGAGATACACACACACAATTATTCATGCCATGGGCTGCGTTCCAAGTCTTTGTAAATCCAGTCCGCATATCCCTTACCATGGTGATACCCCTTGGTCCTCCCGCCACCATAAATCCATGCCTGGAATAAAAAGCAAAAAAGGTTAATCAACTTGGTCCTGTAAAAAATGATCGACAGTCTTTCCAATATAAAAAATCCCCCCCACCATCTTTTATTTCCATACCCAATATCCATGGTAGCAGGTGTAAAACCCAAGTCGTTGATATATTCGCTATCGACACCAGCCTGTGTATTATACTATTATTGTTGTTATTAATATCTCCATCTATCCAACAGTCTCTTATTTTTACCTCGAATATCGAGTTGGATTTAGGACGGTAAATGGTGTGTTTATTTGAGCATACAATTAAATCACGTAGTTGCCTACGATGGTGCACACTTTAGAACAACATACAACTAATATTAGTAAAAAAGGCTTACCAATGATAAATAAATGTATCTATTCTATGCTTTTTCGAAATGGTAGCAAATGACCCATCGTCTTGACTAGACAACAATTATTAGTGACTTGATAAAGGTTTTGGTAAACTAGCGAGAGCTTACACTGGTTCATTTGCTGTTTCTGATGTATCATATTTTAATTTCTTTGGTGGTTGGGTACTATGCATTGGTGTGAACATGATGAGAGAGAAAGAGAAAAGAATTCAATATAAACAAATAAAAAATAAGCTTTCCTTTTTATATGCATCTGATTCCAAATTGAGTACAAGGTGACCGCCAAAAACCAAATAAAACCAAACATTGTCTTTCCCAAGAATATTTATATTCCCATGAAAGTGACATCGACGGGTGTTTTTTTTTTTCACCTTCTTTTTCATATCCTTCTTATGTTTCTTTTTCGCTGTTTTCATCTTCTTTCTTTTCTTTATTATACTTCTTGAAGATACAATCATATTTGTTATATATCAAGGCTTTTTTTAGAAGCAAATATGATTGGTTTCGATACAAATCTGGTAAATTTTGGAGACTTTTTTTTTTTCTAGTTTCTTTTTTTTTACTCAAACTTTGAAGAATATCCGAAAATAAAAAACAAGTCTGTTACTCAATAACAGATTGGTTGATTGGAAAACAAAAATGACATTATATTACATCGTCCAAGAAGAAGATATCCTTCTTATTTATTCCTTTTCTTTTTATGGATTCAAATCGTGAAAGATAAATGCGCTTTTTAGCCAAATAATGCTTGATTACTCGTAAACTTTACGTCCATTGCGAACAAGAATGATGTAAATTATCTCCTTTTTGCATAAACGAGAAAAACTTTAAAGAAACAGTCGACAACAATCTTTGACTTTAAAAAATATAATGGGATTGGCTTTCTTCAAAATAAATAACCATTCAAAACAGTTTAACCTATCAGGAACTTTTGATAAACATGAGAGGGTCTCCCTATAGAACAAACTCGGCACCAAAGAGACAAAATAACAATTTATTTTTAAATATCCAACCAAACTGTATCATTACCACAAATCGGATGCACGACTTCTTTTAGAAGACGAAGAGGGTTCCGCGACAGGTTCTTTTTCCACCCACATGCCCTCAAGCTCATCCTCTTCATGCTTTCTCTTACTACTCTTGTGTCGAGATTTTCGATCTTTACTTTTGTCACGATTATGTCGATCTTTACTTTTGTCACGTTTATGTCGATCTTTGCGATCCTTTCGGTGTCTTTTCTCATCCTTTGATCTGTGACGTTTTGAGCGGTCGTCTTGACGCTCGTCATCCGAGAACGACACCTTGCGTCGTTTCTGTGTGTGTCTTGACTTGAACGGCTGCACAACCACTTCTTCGGATGAGATGGCAGGAACAGATGCATGTTCTTTTCTTTCGGATGCGCGCTTAAACATGGGCCTAAAAGGCTCGGGGGCGCTGGAAGAGGCCGTTAATTCGATTTCTGTGGTGGGTGCTTTGGGTGGAAGAGGCGGACCGATAAAGTCGTCGTCTTGGTTTTGTATCTGTTCTTTAGGTGCTTGGATGGGCTGTTCTTCTTCTTCTTCATCGTCACTGTCGTCAAAGATGGCTTTAAATATATCCATGGAAGGTCTTTCGTAATCAAGGTCAGGAAGTTCTTCATCCTTTGCTGTCACTTCCTTCTCGACACCTACATTTTTTGGTGGAGCGGGAGCATCTGATGAAGAAGGTCTATCAGAGGGTTTGGGTATGACTGCACTTAGCAGTGGATCTGGCGTTGTGGGGGTTTCTGGTTTTGATGATGATGCAGACTCGAATTTCAACGGAAGTCTTTCATTTAGCATCGAGTCGACTGTTTCTTTGCTAAGAGCATCCCGGGACCCGGCCTGGGTACGCCCTCCTTGCTTAGCATTAGGGTCATGATTTGGATGTGGGTTGCGGACATTGAAACGTTTGCAAACAAGACGATTGGGGTAAAAGGGTTTGACTGTTCGTGTAAGCCCACCAAACATGTTCATTGCAGCCGCTTCTGCCTCTTGGGTCAACTAGATATGACACTTGTGTTAGTAAGTAGCACTGGATCAAGATATAAACCAACTTGCCTGCTTCTTTTCGGGTTCACGATTCGCTTCCTGCTCTCTCACTTCCCTTTCTTTACGATACTGTTCCTCGGTCTTTAATCCGCCCTCAAATGAAACTGTTTCGATGTTCTTTGAAGTTGCGGTTGCAGATGTAAAGCGACCCTCCATCATTTGACTGATGGGTCTAAATATACGTGCAGCCTTTGCAAACTCATCCATTTCCTTCATACCAGCCTCATAAGACAGACCTTGTGGGATAGGAAGCACCTTTTTGGGCGTGCCATCCTCGGTCAATTTACCTGCCATATTTTCAAGGTAGTCGCGATAACGATCCTGTTTCTTTGGATTATCGCCAAAGGGTATAAATCCACGTAGCGCAAGGTTGGCTACATCCTTGGTGACAATGGGGAAATCTGCCAGTTGTGATTTATCCTTGACCTCTTCTGTCACGCTATGCAGTAACCGATCGAGTCGATCCTTGGCGTTTTTGGGCATGTAATCGAATACGGAGCGCTGTTCAATGGGCGTTTCGCCAAGCGCTTTACCACGTTCTTCGAATGAAAAGGTGCTGTCCTGGCTAATCTTGGCGGCGGGTGTTGTTTGGTTGTTATCTGGGACATGATTTTCGTTAAAATCGCTGGGTACTTTTGGTGGGGCATACCTAATAAAATAAAAAAGATGAATATGTGTCTTCACCAAACCAAGAAAAACAATCAAAATTTTACCATTTTCCAATTTGCTGGTTTTGTTTTGCCATTGCAAAGCCATCAAGAGGCAGTCTATTATCAGAGCATCTTTGTTTATTTGACGACTTTTCTTCTTTTTGCTTGATTTTCTTTGATTGATGTTTTAGTTGATCTCTGGTATAGCCACCCTCATCATCGTAGAGGGCATGATGATAGTTGGTCCCCCTATTACTGTCACCGTAAATGTCATCATCGTCATCATCTTCAAATGCGCCCAATCCAAATGCATCTCTACCCGCGGTTTTCTTATTATCAAACACGCCAAAGCTTGATCTATGCTTGCTACTGCTGCTGCCCTCTTCTTCCTTTTTGGCCAAGTCTCTCAATCGTTTCATTTCAGCTATTTCGGGTACGGATGCTGATAGGTCGTAGCCCAAGCCATATGTATCTCGTTTTGGCTGATAGTTTTCAATCGGTGTATCTCTTGGTGCAAATTCCACATTATTCATATACTCGTCGTCGTCGTCCTCTTCATCTCGTCTTCTCTTCACACGTGGTCCAATACCTTGGCCAGGCTTCCATCCCATTTTACGTAATAAACGAACACCAAGAGAATCCGTAGGTGGTCCAAACATATTTAACAAACTGGCTCCTAAAAATCCAACTCCACTTCCACGGTCTTGATCAGCCTCTAGTTCCTTTCTGCGAGCTGCCAATTCACGCTCGGTGCCTCCAAGAAGGTCAAACTCCTCTGTTGTTACTAATTTACGTGCGCCTTCTAATTCCTATCATTAATTAGATTTTGGTAAAAAAGGTTTTTTTTATCACAGAAAAAAAAAAACCTACTTGTAGATCTTCCTCATCCATGAAATCTTCAGGTCTTGCTTCTTTTCTTTCAGTACGTGATTCCCTAGAAGACACATAACTGCTTGGTTCCCATCCTATATGCAAACAAAACAAAACAAAAGTGAGCAAGACAGTATTTTAAACGAAAAGCAACATGCTGTACCTTCTTTAGAACCGACAGTGTTGTAATAACCAGCAGAGAAACCGCCCGTGAAGGCACCATGAAAACGACGTCGACCTTTTTCGTCTCGTGCTTCTTGTTTCCACAAGGGCACAAACTGGCCTGCGTCTGATCTTCCTGCTCGTCGATCTTTTTCTGTCGTTTCAGGAAACGCAGTTCCAAAAATAACAAAGTTTTCTGAATTGGAAGGCTCTTCTCGTTCAGAATCGTCGTACATGCTAATTGTTTGTTGATAGCAAGAAGAAACAGGATTGTAAAAAAAATATCTCCACTTAAGTCCTGAGTTTTAAAAAAAATGTCACAACTTTACAAGTTTTTACTTCATGCAATAATGAAAACGACTCATAATAAGGAGCCTCTTTCTTAGAAGACTTGTTTGTGTTATTCCAGCAGAATAGATATACTTAAGGTTATCAACAATCAATTTAAAAGCAATGTTATGCTCACAAAATAAATAAGTAACAAAAAAAAAGGAGATGTTGTATAGAATACTTTAGTGATGGTCCTTAGAGTATCATACAAAAGTGAGGGAACTTTATTTATAATAATTATATTTTAATTGCAACACTCCAAACTTGCTTCGAATAACCAAAACAGATCACACCATGAAAAAAAAAGGGGGCGACAGCACGATCAAGAACTGCAGTTTTAGACTATCGTGATGAGACTACGATACGACGATTTGAGTCGTCGGGGGGGGAAAGAGGATCATTCTGATGACAGGACGATTTGGATCGACGTGGAAAAATAATATCGTTCCTATGAGAGCATGATATGGGTCGTTTTGTAAAACAAAATCGCTAAGATGATACGACGATTTGGGTCGTTCTGGTGGAATAATCGAGCGTTAATTTACGTTGGAATCGTTGTTTCTTTCTTTCTTTCTTAGCAGGAGGTATTTCCATATATACAAATGGCAAATAGAAATGGTTCATACATTATTTAATAACATCATTATTTATGATTCATGCTAAATATTGAGTTAAAAAAAAAAAAAGGCTTTATTTATTTAAAAATTCATATCGCATGCATCAGTATACACTTATATTGTCGTCCAGGACGATGTCATTCATTTTTGGACGACTTCGATCGTGGTGTAGTTCTTTACGACGATGATTTCACTTTCCACAAGCAACATCGTCCCCTGTCGCCAGTCACTCACGACCATAATCGTCCTGAACGATTCAAAATTTCAAATCGTTCCTGGTGCACATATAAAATTCAATTCGCTGCTTGATGTGAAACATGTCCTATTATAAAAATAATTTCATCTCAGCAGGATTTAAATTGAAATATTTTTTTGTTTTTTTTCACTTTCTTCTTTTTTCACTATTTATTTGACAATCCTTATGAACAGCTTACCGAGCGAAATTCTACACGAGACTTTTATTCGGCTTCCTTTAAAACAACGGTTAACATGCATGTTAGTCTGTCGCCAGTGGCACCATGTTCTATCCAAGCACAGCTTACTTTACGATATAGTCATTGATGGCGACACTAAAATGGACTGCTTTAGAAATATGATACGGCGCTATTGTACTCGTGTATCGCAAGTCGAAATTCTACAAGTAGGCGGTAAATTTCTATGGCCACTTGATTGTCGAGAGTTTTGCAACATGTTTCCAAACTTGCGGTCTTTTGAGCTTAGCAGGTTAATGGTGACTATTCCAGATAGATGTCTTGCTAGCCGACCGTTTGAGCTTATGCGTCCGGATACAAAGTTGGAGAAAATCAGTGATAGTGACTACTGCGAACTAACAAGACTGCTGGTAATGACGGGTGCATGTACTAAATTGAGGGAACTCGAGTTGGATCTATCTTATCTTTATAATTCCAGGCAAACAATTTACGCGTACATGAAGAATATTCCAGCTTTAAGAAAACTCTCTCTGAGTCACGGTCGCTTTGGAATACAAGATTGCGAGATAGTGCATTCAAATTTACCAACCCTAGAGATTTTTGAATTGTATTTTGTAGATTTATAGCCTGGCCAACTACCAACTAATATAACACCTGCTACTTCTGTTACTTAATTCGCCATCGATTTTGAAATTGTTTCCAACAGATCTGAACTTCCTAACTGGTACCTTTATATGGCGAAAAAGTATACCAATTTGAAAATACTGGGGTGTGGCGATTATGTCATTTAAGATATGAGACTAGACCTAACAACAATAATATACCGTGATGGAATTATCCCTCTTTACAAAAACATCGGCAAACATGAATATTCTTTCGATGCAAACCATGTGCCAACTGAAGTACAAATTTTCAAGCAGTTGGATGACATTGGCTGTCGATTCTCATCATGTAGACTTGAGAACAATGATACAAGACCTATATTCGCTCAGTTGGCTCAATCGAATCAAGCAAAATATATTGCCAATCTTGAAATAACAGACACATTCATTGCCTCCCCAAGTCTGTTTCACAATATGATATATCTTTGACAGTTGAGTATTGATCCGTTTTGTGAGGGTGGTTGCTGGCCCATCAATCTAACGGAATACCTGGACGCATTTCCGCCCTTTCTCTATGATTTTTCTGTCATCTGTACGGATCTAGAAATCAGCAAGTTACCAAATAAACCAAATCGTATCGAAAAGCTTTCTATCGATTGTAACGCTCTATCCGAAGAGCTTGTAAACGTTATCTCCGGTTTCTTCCCCGAATTGTATGATCTGACCCTGATAGGAGGAGTAAAAGAAAACATGACTATGGATTTATCTTGCAAGTACCTCGAGAATTTGTCAATAGGAACCTATTATGAACAAGAACCTCATGGTTTTTCAATCGACTCTACAGATGGTTCGCCAGTCAAACACTATGTTGGGGGCAACAATGAAAGCTGGTGTAGCCAAGAGGGGAATCTCAATACAGTAATGCCCGAAGAACTGCAGGACAGAGTTATCATAGATCTCAAATACAAAGCTAAAAAAGCTCAAGTTTCGAGTATTGAAAGGTGATGGAATATCTTGTAATAAAGGTTATATATCATCTATTCAATAAGAATAAAAGTTAGAATGTCACTACTAAAATGTCGAATGTTAAGTCACAGTAAGATGATTTGAAGTACACTTGTTTTGTTTGTGCATTTGCTTAGTACACAGTAAACAACATCTATCCTCATCAACACTTTGTATTGTTGAGCATTTTAAGTGAATGAATACTCTTCAAAGCTGCTACTGGAAAAAATGAAGCATAAAAAAAACCTGTTTATTATTACTAAATGACACTTTCATAACTGGTGTGTTCCTGAATTAAGAAAGTCAATACTTGTTTTTTTTTTAGGAAAGGGCTGGTGAAACCCATTGGAAAGATGGATCACTTGTTGATATGAAATAGAGTTGCATACTTTTAAACAAAGTAGACTGTTCCAGAACAAGTGTCCACTTTGGCTCTATCCTTTGTCATTCAATCACCATCATGGATCAAACATGACTCTAAAATCCACGTTACTTTTTTAAAACCAATAGAAACATCGAAACACGAAAATAGAAAGCGACGTCATGAGCCAAGGCAATCTCTGTTTTTTTGGTAATTTTTATTCTGAAATATTTTTCCTTCTCTTCTTCTCTATTCCCAGGTTCTCTTTTCTTTTTTTGTTGTTGTAAATGAACGGTTTAGAAAGTAAAGAAAAAGAGAGTGAGTGAAAGGAAGAGTACTAAATATTCTGTTTTAAATTTAGATCAACTTTTTCAGTTAAAAGTAAGTTAGGAGCTTGGTCAAAACGTAAACCGGTTCTGTCTAAAAAAAAAAACGAATACAGTTCACAGCAAAGCAGCTGAACAAGCAGTCGAAACGCTGTCAGAAAGATGAGGGAACAGAAAAGAACAAGTTGAAAAAGGTATTATTATGTCGAGTGTTCTCTCAAGTTTGTCCTAAGCACTTTATCAGGCGATTCAAGATGGCAATATGGAAGGTGCTCGTATTTATGCTTCGAACGCCATCAGAAAGAAGAATGAAGCGTTAAATTTACTCAAACTCTCTTCACGTATTGACGCTGTTGCAAGTCGTGTTCAAACCGCTATTACTATGCGCAAAGTAAGTTTATAAAATGATAATAAGGGGGAGGCATTATGCTAAATTAAAATTAAACTGCAAAAAGGTATCCAACTCTATGGCCATGGTAGTAAAGGGTATGGGAAGAGCAATGGAAACAATGAACTTGGAGAAGGTAACAAGGGAAATACAATTGTTTTATATATATGTATATATTCATATAATAAAAATAGATTTCCATGGTGATGGATCAATTTGAATCTCAATTTGAGGATCTTGATGTACAGACAGGTTATATGGAAGGCGCCATGGCTGGCACAACAACAATGAGCACACCTCAGGATGAAGTCGACTCACTTATGCATCAGGTGGCCGATGAACATGGTCTAGAATTGAACAATGCCTTGAATGAACTAGAGCCTAGCAAGGTGTTGAATGAACCAAAACAAAAGGAGAGAGATGAGGATCAGTTACTAACTGAGAGACTAAGAGCACTCAGGCAGTAGAGATGTAATATTTTGATTTTGAAAGATAATAAAGGGGAAGAAAGTGTGTATGTAATACCAAAGTCACTGCAGGTTTCGTGAGAAATGTTAATAGTTCACTTTTGAGTATATATCCCTGCATATATTAGAAGAAGCCTCAATGCCAACTTGACTTTTTATTTATAGAATGTACATTATAAATCTATTTGTATTTTTTTTTCACCTTCTTTTTTTACTTTAATCTTTTTTATCAAGATTTTATATTCTCTCGCTTTTTTACTTTCATCATTGTCATGACAAGCTATGCTCCTCTTGATTTTAAGGAATGGAAACCTCAGTTTGGTACAATAAGCTCCTTTAGCGATGATCTACTCAAGTATTTTGATAATACAATGAAAGTGGACAATACAGACTATAAAGTAATGTATAACAACATGTTTCTAACGACAAGAATATATAAAAAGTAGCTTATGCAATTCATATTTCGTACTTGCAGATACTAGCGGCTGAAGAGGCAGTGCCCAATGCTACAAGAACAGATTTACAAGATCCTTTGGTGCCTGTAGATCATACGCAAATGTCAAAAAGTCTATCCACACTATCTAGTCATCATACAGACTCTGTCACTGAATCTATCATGGAAAAGGAGGATGACTGCGAACAAGTAAAAGTTGTACAAGAGGATGAAGATGAAGAAGAAGAGGAAGAGGAAGACGAGGAAGAAGAGGATGATGAAGAAGAAGAGGATGAAGAAGAGGATGACGATGATATCAGTGAAGAAGAAGAAGATGATGATGATATCAGTGAAGAATACAGCATCAATGAGAGTCAAGTAGGAGTAAATGAACAAGTAGAAGCAGAAGAGGAAGAAAAGACAAAAGAAATGATGGAAATGGCTGAAGAAACAGGATCAAGCAAAGTGGAAACAGCAAGTAATCTATCATTAGAATCCAGTCACATCATGACAGAGCAGGAAGAAGAAAAAGAAGAAGCGACGATGGACGGTTCCAAGGCTCAAGATAAAAGCGCTCCGATTGCGCAACCGACCGTCAAGGCACCTGCAGCCGCAAACACGATGGAGTTTCTCAATTCAAGTCCTCCCTCCCTCCTGCCTCAAAAACGCGGAGATAAAAGCATCCTGAGAAAGTCATCTGCTTATTTCACTCAAAAGATCAGAAAGGCAAAACTAGTAAAAGATGAACCTGTGAAAACCAAGTTCTCCTGGTGGCGCAAGTTTCGCTTGTTTGCACGTGATTAATACTTTTTTTTTTTTTTTTTCATGATATCTTGTGTATACGTGTTTCCTATTTTTTTTTCTCTCTCTTCTTTATAATAATAATAATAAAACAAGATGGCTACACCAATCAACGAATATACCTTGGAGAACAATACTGTTTTTTCCATTGTGGGTAAATCCTTAAAGCTCAACACAGCCGCCGATGTCAAGGACTTTGTTGACACGATTGAGCAAATGGAAGATCTCGAGGTCATCAAGTTGAGTGGAAACACCATTGGTGTCCAGGCTGCCCAGGCTCTTGCCGAGGCTCTCAAGTCAAAGAAAAAGCTAAAGGTAAAATAGAAAAAGAGTCGTTTTTTTTTTACTTGCTTCTTTTTTTTTAAAACCCTCGTGTTAGCAAGCACTCTTGTCTGACATTTTCACAGGCCGTTTACTTGATGAAATCCCACTTGCGCTCAAGTCTCTGTGTGATGCCTTTGAACAAGTGGAGCTGTTAGAATTGGATCTCTCCGACAATGCCTTTGGTCCTGCCGGTGCCAAGCCTCTTATTGAGTTTCTTTCCAACACCAAGACGCTCCAGACGCTGCGTCTCAACAACAACGGACTTGGTATTGGCGGCGGCACGATGATTGCTGCTGCGCTCCAGGCGTCTGCCGACAACGCCAAGGCCGAAAACCGCCCCTCTTCTCTTCGCACCATCATCTGTGGCCGCAACCGTCTTGAGGATGGGTCCTCCAAGGCGCTGGCTCGCGCGTTTGCGTCGCACGGCACGCTTGAAATCATCAGAATGCCCCAAAACGGCATCCGACCTGACGGCATCGTGACCATCGTCAACGGGCTTTCTGAATGCAAAAACCTGCGTCACATTGACCTCCAAGACAACACATTTACTGCAAAGGGCTCCAAGGCCTTGGCCGCCGCTCTCCCCAGCTGGCCCCAGCTTGAGATCCTCAACGTCTCGGACTGTTTATTGTCGAACAAGGGCGGCGCTGCATTGGCTGCCTCGCTTTCAAAGGGCGGAAACACCCAGTTGCGTGAGCTTAGATTACAATACAATGAGATTAAGGCCGAGCCCATCAAGACGCTGGCTGACGCTGTCAAATCTCACTTGAACTTGTTGGAGGTCATTGAATTAAACGGTAATAGATTTGAGGAGGACAACGAAGTGGTCGAGATTTTGAAGGACGCACTCTCTGCCTGGGGTCATGACGATGCTTTGGACGAGCTTGACGATATGGAGGAAATCGATGAAAGCGACGAGGAAGACGAGGACGATGATGAAGATGATGAGGAGGAAGCAGAGCTTGTCAAGGAGGCAGAGGAGGCAGAGGATCAAGAACCCAAAACTAAACTTGATGCTGCAACTGAAGATAGCTTGGTTGATCAGTTGAGCAAGACTCACATCTAATAATATAAAACTATACATATATAAAAAATACAATGCACATCATATAAATATATATATTATACTCTTGCTTTTGTTATATTT
>VCJM01000384.1:3161-14051 GCA_024139495.1 Backusella sp. ASU-2019c | reverse complement strand
TTTTTTTTTTGTACTTATACCATACCATTTCCCCTTTTTTTTTGCATTACCACGTTGAAAATCTGTTTTTATACTACTATTACCTTAAATATAACTTAAACGTGCCTCATTTCAAATTTAGACATTGTACCATATATTTTAAGTTACTGATCATTTTTAAGGTTCTTGATAAAAAGGAGGGGTAAGAAATAATTAGTTTAAAAAAATATATAAGGGAAAATAATAATGATTGACTACATCGTCTAATTGAGTATTCAACAGATTTTTTTTATTTTTTTTTTCGATTCGAAAAAGAATTCCAAATAGCCAATATTTCAGTTAGTTATTTTAAGAAGATTTCTCAATAGCTCCAAATATATATATATACATATATGGGCTTTGTAATTACTCACCACACAATGGGGTGTGACAATATCCACTATGTACTTCTTTGGAATATCACTTCAATTATCATTTTATAACTCAGTCTTCTACACTAATTATGTATATGAATTAATTATGAGTTTGTTCTCTCCATTCCCATCGGGACTGTGCAAGAGTCTTGTTTCAAATTGTTCGCTCCATTACTTTATAATGATTGCTTTTAATGTTGTAGATACCAGGTAAAGTCAAGAAAAACAAAATGAATTCCGGGATTTAAAATTTATTTTGAGAAAGAAGAAAAAAAAAACGGGGGGAGATGCTTATTTTGTGCTTTTAATACCATTTGTTTGTTGGGATGATTACATGTACATATTTATCACTGCATTTGTCGTCTGATGTTTTCATATTGACTATGTGGGTATTCCAAGTGGTTAGGTATCTGGTCCACCCTTCCTCCAAAACCATTATAAACAGTTTGAATCAAACTTCGAGGCGTATTTGGTGGCTGGTCGGCACTCAATTCCCAAAACATGGCACCAGCCAACTGTCTATCAGCAATGTAGCGGCATTTTGCGTTCACGACCTCAGGTGAGTCATATGTGACATATTCTCTTGTTCTAGGATCATACGAATAGGAAGCGACACACTGCATGTCATTGTGTTCCTGAGCACCGGGCTGAGGCAAATGCTTATAATCATATTGCCCCTGCTCCCAAGATCCTTTACAAACACCTTGATATCGACATCCTGGGCCATCCGTGTTACAAAAACCGCGGCCATACAATGGCATACCCATGACAATTTTATTGGGCGGTACGCCTCCCGCCATAAAATCACTGACGGCTTGATTTGTATTGAGTTTACCACCAAACAAGCCTGACTGATGACCTGTCACAGCATCCCAACTTCCGCAATAGTCATAAGCCATCAAATAAAAAAGATCGACATAGGGTTCCATTTGCCCGAGGCGAAGTTTTCGATAATGCTCAGGACCACATGGGACAGCCACTGTCAATAACAAACGAGGCGTGTGTAACTGCTGGCATTGCTGCTGATATGCGTCTAGACCCAATCGAAGTTCATATAATAGATGCACATAATCAAACGCCTCTTTATCGTCATTGGGAAACTCCCAATCAATATCTAGCCAAGTATTATAAAATAGATGAATATAAATGTATATATTTATATTTATATTTATAGAGAAAATGGGGCATTTTTACCTAATCCGTCCAAACCAAAATCTGCAACTAATTTAACACTTGAATCCACAAAGCGTCTTCTCTTGGCAGGATCACCTGCAATACCTGGGAACGCCTTTGAAAGTGTATAGCCGCCGATACTTAGTGATATCTTTAACTGTCTGTTGCGTTGTTTCAAGAGATAGAACTGCTTAAAGTTGCCATAGAGGTTATTGCCACTATCATTCCAACTATCTGCCGTTCCATTCACCGTTTGTTCTATTTTTATGATGGATGAATAAAAATAGGCTTATTTTGCTTTTGCATTTGGTATTACCTTGTGGAAAATGCTTTTCAATATCTGCAAATTTATCCTGCGGGAATAAAAGACGATATTTATAAACCATACCATGAAGACTCAATAAATTTATCATACTTACAGTTATGACAACCTCACCATCAGGTTTCATATCAGCAAAAGCATAAAGAATATGTGTAAGCTTATGGGCATTAGGCACGACATCAATGACGTTAAACTTTCTATCGTAGATTCCCCTACACGGTTGGCTCAATCAGTCTTGTTTACTATTGCTATATTTTGGTTTTTCTTGGAATAAATACCAGTTTGCAAAATAGCCAGCAATAACTGGACCATTTGTCGAGGGTGGTGGCATTCTCGTTCCCATGTCGCTATATTGTTAAAAAAGTAGAAAGATATAGTGTAATACTCGGCGCCAAGAACCAAAAGTGGATTACGAAGATAAAATTACGCGCATTTTCATTTTTCCCGAGACTGATTGGAACCAAAAAAGGGAATAAAAACAGGTTAAAAGGAAAGTCCGATATCAATGTAAAAAAAAGTCAATTGCTGAGCAAGCCATTTCCTTTTCATGGTTAAATTCGCCGTCTTAATAAAGACGAAAAATGATAAGATATATGCTTTGCATTTAAGCTAAAAATAATAACAAAAGGATGGCCGATGCATACATGCATCACTTTATATTTTATAGATCCGAAAATCAGGATTAATTCGAGAACATATTTATAAGTGTGATTCTGTCTATTTTTATAACCAGCGTGATATCATGACACAATAATTCCACATTGCTTAGTAAGTTTTACTCTACTAGCTATTGACTGTTATGGCTCTACTAAACGTCAACATAATATGGTGTGTTTGAATAATGATTATTAATAAAATATTACGTACGTTTAATAAAATAAATGATCTGCCACATTTTTTTATTTCCAATAAATGAAAAAATAAAACCTTTTCAAATCTAATATTGAGTCATATTGCTTAGACGCAAGCTAACGTCGACGTATATAGTAAAACTACCATGACCAGAAATCATATTCTCATTAATAGCATTTTTAAATCCAGTTTTACAAATGAAAAAGTATATTGATGGTCTTTTCAATGGCAAATAATACTATATCTATATAATGGAGTCAGAATAAGCTTCTGTTATCAGAATGGAGCAGAATAGAACAGAATAGAACAGAATAGAGCAAAATACGGTAGAATAATGTTTTATTTTAAATAGAAGAGCACCACATTATCATCAAGCTCAAGTGGCTCGACAAGTTTGATAAGTTTGGCGTATAAAATCGACCTCAATTTTCAGTGCTGTAGAGAGGCTTATTTTTGCTCTCTAATTTGTAACGTCAAAAAGTTGGCCGAGTGGTTGGGGGCGTCAAACTCGGAGTAGCATGATATCATGGTATTATTCTAATACAGCTTAACCATGATATTTGTACACTTTTCTTAATGTTCACCCAAAGAGAAACAGTCACAAATTATTGTCGTCATCAAATTCTTTACCTTAGCAAGTGAGGATTATGCGTTTTGTAGACTGTCACTTTCTTGGATATGATCTATATTATACTTGTTTATCAGAAAAAAAAATGACAACAATATAGTCAGTGTTGAGCTAAATAAATTCCAAAAGCAGCCAAACACAGCACCTTAATTGGTTCCTCTTGGGTTTATGACATGGAACGTCAACTCCAGAATCGAATGTTGTCGTTAAAAAAGGGTGAGTTACCCCTGATTCTCAAAATATTTTGGATTTCGTGCCGTTTCCATTTATATTCACTCTCTTTGTCTCTCTTTTATAACTCTAATGAACCATCTTCCTGTTGAAATATTGCACAAGATATTTATCCACCTTGAAGTAAAACAACGGATTGCTTGTATGCTTGTCTGTAGCACCTGGTGGGGCGTATTGGATACCTACAGCTTGCTCCACAGCCTTTCAATAAAAGATGTACAGTTTCCCAAGTTTATGAAAATGATCCAGCAATCACCTCATCGCGTAGAACAAGTGGAAAAGCTGCGCTATTTTACGTGTATGGGGACTGGCGTTAGTAGACGAACACTTGGTAACATATTTCCTTCTGCACGAGTGATAGAAATAGTTCTGCATACTATCTTTAGTGCCAGCGACACTTTTTATCCTACCCCTGTGGGTATCGCAAACTCAAGTTCAAAAGTTGAATCACTTTCTGATGTACTTGAGTGTGATTTGGTGTTACAAATGACAGCCTCTAATTTATGTGATCGACTTGAAACACTAAAATTACATGAAGTTTATAATAGCAGTTACATTTTGCTAAAATTAAAAAACCTTCCTGTTTTAAAGACGCTTAAATTGAGCTCAGTGTATATTAGCCCAAGGGAACTAGAAACTATACATGAAAACATGCCAACTATTCAGAATTTCTCAATACACAATCCAGCTTTAATGTCTACCGGCATGATATCTGATATTACACCAAATACCTCAATTGCAACTTTTCGGTTCCACATTTCAGGATGCCAAGTGCTGCGGGCTCATATACAATTCTACCAATACATGGCTAAAAAATATACCAATGTAGTGGATATCCAATGCGTTGATGAGTCAGTGTTAAACCATTTCGTAAATGATAGACAAAACCTCTATTTAAACGGAATTCTCGAGTTTCTTGAGCTTAGAGGGGTATCCAACGATGGTGAATGCTCTCTTCAGAAGGTTTCTGATATGATTAATACTGGTGGAGCAATCCAGAATACCACACGTGTTTAAATACATATGTATATTTAATAAACAAATATTGATTGTAGGAACGACCTTTTTTAACAATCATGTTATTTTCAATGAGAAATAGCGTTTAATAATCTTGTAACAGAGCTTGTAGTAAATATATAATCGGGGCAATTCATCTGGGATTTGAAGACATAATGGTAATACTTTTTAGTAAAGGAAACAGTCATGGATTTTGAATGGAATGTAGAAATGTGTATACTTCTTTAATCAATCAATCAATAAAATATCATCCTCAAACTAAGAGGAAAATAGCGGCCAAAACAAAGTATACAAAGTAAATAGGTGTTACAAACATTAATGTTATTATTATATTTTTTCATTTTTTAATGTGAAATCTATTTTATAAAATCAGGAAAGAAAGGGAAAAAAAAAGAAAAAAAAAAGAAAGAAAGAGGGGAGGAGGTTGTCTTTTCGATTTGTTTAGTTATCCAAGAAGAAGTAGTTTCCGCTAGACTTCTGTTCTTGATCCAACTGAGAATCAAACTTGTTGATTCTGGGTCTGAAGTTAGTGGGATCACGACGGAAAGTAATCTCAAGAGAAGCCAAAAACTTGTTCATACCGGTCAACAAGGATTGAGGAGAGTTGGCGGTAGCATTAACGGAAGGAGTACCGTCATAGACAACAACACGGTCGGCAAGATAGGTAGCCATGATGAAATCGTGCTCGACGACAAAGGCGGTTCTCTTAAAGTGAATAATGAAACGCTTAATAACCTTGGCAGCAATAATACGCTGTTCGGAATCGAGATAAGCAGAAGGTTCATCGATAAGGTAGATATCGGCAGGTTGACCTAAAGCCAAGACAATAGCAACACGTTGCAATTCACCACCAGACAAATGCATAACTTCCTGATCAATAATGTTTTCAATGTTCAAGGGCTTAATAACATCGGTGTTGAATTGAGGGTTCAAGAAGGCACCCTTGATCTTCTTGAGGAAGAGCATACGAACAGTTCCCTTGAACTTTGGAGAGATCTTTTGGGGCTTGTAAGAAACGTTCAATTGAGGGATCTTGGCGTCACCGTCAGGCTTGAGCAAACCAGCCAAAAGACGGATAAAGGTAGATTTACCAGTACCGTTTTGACCCAACATGACAACAATTTCAGAATCAGCAAACTCACCAGCTTCAACATTCAACGTAAAGTCACCCAATACCTTTTGCATCTTTGGGTACTTGTAAGTGTTTTGAGAAGCGACACCGGTTTCGTTTGCGGTCTCTGCAATCTTGAAGGTCAAGGATTCTTCACGGAAACGCAAGTTTTCGGTACGAATGTTACCATCCAAGAAGATATTGATACCATCACGAACAGAGTAAGGCAAGGTAACGACACCATAGGCGGAAGGCATACCGTACAAAATACAAATATAATCGGAAAGGTAATCCAAAACGGACAAATCGTGCTCGACACAAATAATGTAAGTAGAAGATGATAAGAGAGAGCGAATAACACGGGCAGCATTCAAACGTTGCTTGACATCGAGATAAGATGAAGGTTCATCAAACATGTAGACATCGGCTTGCTGAACAGCAACGACACCAATAGCAAATCTTTGCAATTCACCACCAGACAATTGACCGACCTGACGGGTGAGAACATCCTTCAAATCCAACATATCAATCATCTTTTCCAAATTATTGCGTTCATGCTTATCCTCCAAGAGTGCACTGACTGTACCACTAACCACCTTGGGAATGTGATCGACATACTGAGGCTTAATGATGGCTTTGAGATTATCTTCAAGAATTTTTGTAAAGTAGTTTTGCAATTCGGAACCACGGAAATATTTCAAGATATCCTGCCAGTCAGGGGGGTTATCGAATTGACCGAGATTGGGCTTCATCTTTCCGGAAAGGATCTTCAAAGCGGTAGACTTACCAATACCGTTAGTTCCTACAAGACCCAACACTTGGCCGGGACGAGGGATAGGAAGACGATGCAATTTGAAGGAATTGGCAGAGTAACGGTGGGTCACTTCAGACTCGAGGTTGGTAGGCAAGTTGATAATGTGGATGGCACCGAAGGGACACTTCTTGGCACAGATACCACAACCAATACAAAGTTCTTCAGAGATGAAGGCAATTTTGGAGGTGCCTTCTACTTCGATACAGAGTTTGCCTAAAAGAATAATAAATAAAAATGGAATAATTTATTATTATTATTATTATTCATAATAATTATTACTATTCTATTTACTTACCCATACGGTTGACAGGGCAAGATCTCTTACTATAGTATTTATCAATTGCGAATAAAAAAAACAGTAGAGATGAGTAAAATAAAACATATAAACACAATCACATCATCCCTAGAAAAAAAAAAAGGAAAACTTTTTTTTTACCATTCCTGTCTACACTTCTTTGGTTTACACTTATCAGCGCTGACAATGGCGATACGGGTAAGTTTATCACTCATATTATCTTTTTATTTTAAAAAAAGGAAGAAAGGGGGGTTTTTTCTTAAAAGTGAATAAAGTGTAAGGAAGAAACGGATATGCGCTGCAGTTTACTTTACTAATAACAGATTTTTTTTTTTTTTACTGGTAAAACTTTGTGACTTTTTACAGGCTACCAAAACAAACTTAAAAGCCACACAAAAATCAGCAAATGAAAAGAAAGGTAAAATTTATTTCGGATTTAAACGATTGTTTCTGCTGAGGGCTCTGCAGTGATGATCTTCTCCATTTGTTTTGCTTTAAAGTAGTCTGCCAACGCCCTTATGATGATGAGCCATCCTAGCATCATTAAGAAATAGGCGATAATGTCTGCATCTACACTATCTTCACTATTGCTCGATGCTGTCTCTTCTTGCTCTTCTCCTGTGTTGTAATAATAATCATCTTCCAGTGTCCCACCTATATTTTATATGTACATATATTTTCATTATTATTATTATTATTCTTATTATTAGTGATCCCCTTTTCTCCCTCTTTGTGTTACGTACGACTACGAATATAGAAACCAGTTTGGACCAGAGATACGCCAAGACCAGCCCGTGATCCTTGCTATAAAGTAGATCAGTACCATATAACACTTCATCATCCTAATAGATTTACTTTACCTTGGATGCATGTGATGTATGTAGTAAATAAGTCAACATAAAACCAACAAATTGAAATGTCGCAGATACTAAAAAACCATATTGATTTAATAAGGAGGAATACAGCAGCACAAAAAAAGAAACAGGCTGTGTGTGTGAGAGCTATTTTTATTATATTATATTACTTACCCAGTAGATTCCAAAAGAAGCTGAGCATATTACCTACAGGCAAACCTTCAACCAGCACCATATCACCCATACCTGCTGGTGCAATAATTGTGGTTTGCCAGTAAGGCGGTGTAGCATCAGCAGCTGCCTCTTCATATGTCTAATATAGGCAATATTAGTGCTGTTTTATTTATAGTCACTATCTTTCTTTCTCGCTTACAGGTGGTGTCTCATCCACTTTGTTGTTCTCTGATTCAGGTTTTGCAGACATGTTTGCAAAAACACCGTCGTTTGTGCTTACTGGAAGCACTGCTGGTCTATTGTTATTCATATCAGCCGGACTGATGCTGCTGCTCGATTCGTTATTTCCAGGAACAAGCAATTGGTGTGTTTCGTGTGCGTCTTCAAAGTCGTCGTTTTGGTCAAAGCTTTCACCAAACGAGTCTTGTAAATCGCTCAGCTGCTGTTGTTCTGGTCTGTTGTGACATGTTGATTGTCTAGATGAGCTCTCATTTATTAGTGTATTCTCTTCTTCTTCATTCGTTGCCAACTTTGTTTATTGATTGTTATTTGTAGGTTAAAAGGAAATAGAGAAAAAGAATGGTTAGACCATGATATTGATGATAATAACAATGTCGTTTACTTTTTGGTATCGAGAGGACATGGTAAGTATTTATTATATGTAAATATAATAATAATAATAAAAATAGAACAAGAAGAAGAGGAAGAAGAGGAAGAAGAAGAAGAGTGGTTATCTCTTATCTCACTCACTCACGCTAATAATAATATTGTAATTTATAATAAATAAAATTAAAATTGAGTGAAAAGATCCTTTTTTGGAACAAAAACTCATTGCATTGATATTAAACCATTTTATACAAGAAATGAATACTGTAGTTATAATGCAGTATTGTTTTAATAATTGGTATTCTTTTTGCTCGCTACTCTCTTCATCTCTCCATCGCATGTTCCATACAAAACAGCTGCTGATTGGAACTCAGACTGCATTTTCATATTTTGGTTTATTTTTACTCTTCCCTCTCTCTATTTCCCCTCCTTCCTCTTCTTATCCTCCTTTCTCCACTTCTTTTACAACGCTTCTTGTTTGCCGCAAGTATGAAGGAAACAGAAGAGGCTACCCAGCAACAGAAAGAACAGGATCAGCAACTACCAGTACAACTACAGCAACGTAGCGTGCTTAGCGCAGATCCTAATTGGTCCATTGACACTTTCAATGTGCAAGATGACACAGAACTGTTTGAAGAAGCCTTAATACCTCCAGAAAACTTCAATATGGTTTGCGAACATGTTTACCGCTCCTCTTTTCCTAAAAAGAAGCACTACAAGTTTTTGGAAAAACTGAAACTCAAAAGTGTCTTGCAAGTATAACTAGTTAACATGCTGGAAATCTCAAGATGGATTTAAAAATAACAATGTGCAATCTCATAGAACGCTCATTCTCGAAGAATATCCTGAACAAAACATGAAATTTTTAAAAGAACAAAGTATACAGTTTCTACAGTTTGGTATTGCCGGAAACAAAGTAATAATAACATATGAAATCATCATGACTACGATTATTAATGTGATAATGATTATAGGAACCGTTTGTACAAAGTATTGGCCCTGTTACAAACTTAGTGTTGATGTATGCTTACGTTTTTTCGTCTTGTTTTTAGTCCCAGAGGATAAAATTAGTGCTGCATTGGCAGCTATATTAGGTAATTTACTTCAAAAAACAACAATAGGAATAGATACTTGTGTGCTAATATGTAAGGCATAGATAAACGTAATCACCCCATTTTAATACATTGTAACAAAGGAAAGGTAAATGGCAAGATAGTAACAAATGGTAACAATCAAGTTGCTAACATAAATAATTGAAAACGGTAGCATCGAACAGGTTGTTTGATTGGATGTTTAAGAAAACTGCAAAACTGGAGCCATACATCGATATTTGATGAATATAGGCGCTTCTCACATCCAAAATCACGATCAATGGATCAGCAGTTTATCGAATTGTACGATGCAAAGCAAGTGTGGCCATTAGTAGATAGAAAGAACTTACCGAATTGGCCAACCCTTGGTAAGGTTCCTTGTCTGTGATTATCTAACATATCAAATCATATTCAACTCTCTTTCTTTCTTTCTCTCTTTTGTAGCGGATCCTTTTACATGATGTTACTACCATTATGTCTACTATTTTATATAAAAAAAACCTTGTAAATAAGTGTTTTAAATGTTGTTTTTTTTGTTTGATTTTTCTCTTGTTTTATAATACTTTTTATTATTATGATTATTACGTATTAAGAACATAATCGTAATAAAAAGGTCTGGAATGCTCTGTCGGACATATTTATACAAAAGATTATGTATATTACACACATACACAGTCGGTTCATTTGTTTTGATTTGCAAAGTACTCACGTCAAACTCAACCTATGCAGGAACAAAATGCAGAAATAGATATGAGAGTAACATAAGTAATTAGCTTGTTCCTATTGTTATCACATTGTTGACAATTTCTATTAGTAACAAGGTTATATCAGCATTTCAGGTTTTGTACTTGAAATAAAAAGCAAGCATTAAAGTGACATATGATGCATTATTAATTTTAGTTTAGTGTCAAAACCACTCTTATAGTAAAACTATAACTATACAAGATAAGTTTACTTTTAATAAACAGGGTCATATTAGACTGTACCAAATGTAATATTTTATGCATCAAGACCTATGGATTTATTCATGCTATTTTATCTTTTTAGCTCAATTGAGTTCAAAAGAGAGAGATATACATAAAAAGTTCTTACTCTAAATATAAATATAGCATCGACTATGTGGAAAGCAGAATGTGGCTCTTGTGCGCCTCATCGAGTGTGACAAATAGATGTATATCCTCGATTTGGTCACTCTCCAAAGATCTAGTTAACCTCAGGACTTTCCTTTGATGGCAAGGCCTAAATAGAAAAGGGGAACTTTTACATAATTGCCAAAAAGGTGGCTTATCATTATTGCAAATAAATTATAGCCAAATTAAGCACATGTAAG
>VCJM01000370.1:48272-59239 GCA_024139495.1 Backusella sp. ASU-2019c | reverse complement strand
TTTTTTTTTTGCTTGCTTCAACTTTCCTCTTAAAAGCGCGATAAAACTATGGCTGAAAGTTTCGGAAGTTTTGGGTCTCCATTTGTTGAAAAATCGGTTCGTGATCTTATTTGTCAAAGTTTAGCAAAAAACTCTGTCGATGGCTATTCATATCCTTTAACTACAGAGATTAATGTAAGTGCTGGGACTATACATTAGTATAATTTTGATTTATGTCAGCCTAACATTGCCTATTTAATGCTTAGACTCGATGTATTAACATGGTAGCCCACCTATTTAATGCACCCATGAATTCGAAAGACGGTAATGCAGTAGGATGCTCCACTGTTGGTTCAACAGAAGCTATTATTTTGGGTATATTAGCCATGAAGAAGAGATGGGAATTGGATAGATCATCAAAAGGATTACCCATTGATAGGCCAAATTTTGTGATGGGTGCATTGCATCATTGTGCATATATCAAGGCCACAAAGTAATAGCACCTTCATTCTTTAAATAAATGGGCTGTACCTAACATACAATTTAATAGGTTTTTTGATATAGAATATCGAATCCAGTCGTCAAATGCCTCATGCTTTATTGACCCCAAGAAGGCAATTGATTTGGTCGACGAAAATACAATTGGTGTGGGTGTTATTTTAGGAACAACTGTAAGAATCACAAGCCATTGTCATTTCATATTCAGCTATATTTATTTTTACTACTATTATTTTTATCTCGTTAGTACACCGGCCATTATGAAGATATCAAGATAATAAATGACCTTTTGGAGGAGAGATGTATTCTTAACAACTGGCATATTGGCATACATGTAGATGCAGCCAGGTACGTAATAGTAACATTTTTTTCCCCAAAAAAAGCTTATACTTACTCCTAAAAATTAAAGCGGTGGATTTGTTGCTCCATTTGCTACACCGGATTTGGAATGGTAATATTTTGCTGGTTTGGGATATTTCAGACATCAATGTTTTTAATCACTTCTCGTTAAATGCTTTCAAAAATTAGGGACTTTCGCCTTGACCGTGTTTACTCAATTAATGCATCCAGTCATAAATTTGCCATGGGTGTAGTATCTTGCGGTTGGTGTATTTGGAGAAGTTCAGAGTATTTACCTCATGATCTTATTTTTCGTGATGATTTCCTTGACTCCGATAATGTAATTTTGAGTAGAACTGGTATATCGTTTACACGATAATTATATGAGATATTGACGCCAATTAATTGATCTAGGGATCAATAACTCTTAATTTTAGCAAACCGTCTGCATTTACTACTTCATTGTATTACTCGTTCTTACAAAAAGGATTTGGGCACTATCAAAAGCTTATTTCAAGACTATTAGATTTGACGGAATACCTTTCAAATAATCTACTTGAAACAGGACATTTTAAAATTATCAATGATAGAAATAGACCCTGTCTTCCATTAGTTGCCTTTCACTTGAAAGAAAAAAGACCATATACTGAGGTATTCCCTCTTTTTTTTTTTATTCCTAATCACTCATATGGAAAAGCTAATGTTATTTTCTCTTTGTTTATTAAAGTTTGACCTTGCAGCAGAGCTACGAAATTTTGATTGGATAACACCTGCTTATTTTCTCCCCACTGCACCTGGTAAAGTCAGCATCATGCGAATTGTTGTTCATGAGGACTTTTCGGTAGACCAAGCTGACCATTTTACTCGAGACATTACTCATGTTATCCAAACCTTAGAGAAGGCGATTATATCTATGATTCCCATCATATGACTGAGATTGTATTCAATTTTTATAAAAAATAAAAGCAGAAAACAGAAAAAAATGTTTAAGTAACTATAAAAGGGAATACGTAAGAGGGCGTGGAATAAAATATCCATAAGTCTTCACTACCCTACATGTTTAAATGAGATGTACATTTTCTGTTTGAAATGCGACCCTTTTCTTTGTAATCGAATATGCCGTTTGAGATGAATTGGTGAAGATAGTTGTGAGTGTTTTAATATCACCGGGGCGGAGGTTAAAGGTTACAATTTTCATAAAAAGCAATGTGTCTTCACTACAAACACTGAAGTGAATTCCTAAGACCATTGGTTTATTGTGAACATCACTTTATTTGTACATGAGAAAATAGTTCCTAAAAAGGTCACATAAGTGCAACTTTTTATTGACCAGGGCAACAGCAACAGCATGCTTACTTGATATTTAGGGTATGAAGTTGTTATCCTCGTTTTTCTTTTTCTTTTTTGCCATATCAGTAGAATTGATAAAAATTCTTTGATATATTATTGTCTTTATGCTTTTAACGCTTCTTTTGAAATATTTACTTTTTCTCTCTACTTAAAATATCATCTCATCTGCTTAGCAAACCTAAAAGAGAGTACTGTTGTGCTCTTTTTCCATTACGGATAATATAAACATTACCTTTTTTCCGATTCGTAGCCAAACCATTATGATTTTCTTTAATACAAGTAACTTATTAACGATAAAATAGGTCCAATTTTATGAACAAGGTCGAATCCTGGATAGAAATAACAGCATATATATATTTGTAATTTAGTAGACAAATCAAAGGAAAATGCATTTAAAATTAAATGTATAAAAATAATTTGTTTACTTTAAATAGAATATCCCAATAAAGAACACTTGTTACCAAATAGCACTTTTATTATTCAATATATTCATAACTTATTATAATTCCTTTTGATAAATCAATAATATAATAATATGAAAAATAAAACGGCAATTAATTAACACATATTACCATTGTTTGATATCAGCATGGCCATTAACAAATACCAATTCGAATTCCACAAAAAAACACAACTGCGCCTCATGTCCCCGAAAGGGAAGAACATTTAACGACATTGAGAATTTTTATTTTGTTTAGATAAGCTTTATTCTTGTAATTCAACAAGATAGAAAAATGACACAAAGAACTTACAGAAGAAAAAATCATCTTTCGTACAATATTCTGATCAGCTGGGTTTACGAGAATAATCGCCTTCATAAGGAAAAAATCAACAAATCGAATAAAAGAATGGGTTCCATCCACGCTATCAAAACGTAAATTCAGAAATACATCACGTGGTAGTATTTAAACCTTCTTTTCAACTTGTTATTTGTTGTTGCTTTTTAATGTTTATTGTATATGCTCAATTCCTTGCTTGAAATCAATGCAAAGTAGGTGGTATTGGGGCCAAGTAGTGTAGTATTAGGAATGACAGTAAAAAAGGGGTCAAGTAAGCAAAAGCAAAAAAAAAAAAGAATTCTTTGCTATTCCACAAGTAAAATATTTTTTTGTCGGTATCGGTCAGAGTTTGGTAGTACAATGACAGGGAAAACGCAAAACCATAAATCTTTTTTTTTTTATTGCTATTTTCTTTCGTTTCTCTTTTTTCTTCTATATTTTAAATTTTAAATTTTTGTACAATCAAGTGAATTAGTTAATACAAGTTCATGGCAACCGTTACTACAGATATTCCAAACACTGAGCAGCCTAGCAACGCTTACTCGGCAACCGTCTCAGCTCTTTCAGATCTCAATCTTAATGAAAGTAATAATGTCACGCCATCCCCTTTGAATCAAGAAACAGTTCCTGAAAAACAAGATAGGAACTCGCTAAACTCTAATACTGGTTCCACAACTGGAACACCCGCTATAAAGACAGATGTATCACCTTCTTTTCACTCTTCGCCTGTTATAATGGGTCCTTCAGGCACAAGCTCTGACACTACCTTGAACTCACCTCAGGCAACACCTCCTCCAATGCACTCAAAATCGCCACAACTAGCTGAAGCACCTGTTCATGCTCAACACTCACCTTATATGCAAAACAGACCAATTTATGATAATAATAATAATAATAATGGTTATCCTTTACAAGGCAATACCACTCCAATCATGAGACCCAGTCCTCCTTCACACACTTATAATTCTCCTCCAAATATGAGTCCTTATTATAATGAAAGACCTTCTCCACCAATGCAATATAGACCGCAGGGTCCATATAGACCACAGCCACCATATAGACCTCAAGGTGTTCCTGTTAATAACCAAGGCCAACCCATGTATCAATATCGCCCTAGACCTCAACCTCAGCCCATGAACAATGGCAACATTGGCGTCAATAATACTGCTAATGGAAATGTATATTATAACTCTCCTTCTCCCCAGTTTTATAATCAAGATCCAAGAGGTTATCAAAACTCACCTGTCATGAATCATATGCCTCCTCCTGGCCAAATGATGCCTGGTCCTAGACCAGGTTTTAGACCTAATTTCGTACCAATGAATACTCCACCTATGCAGCATATGCAACCTAACCCTCCACTCGACAATAATTACTTGGCCGAAAGCTCTGTAGAAATGGCAAATGCAGCTGGTAAAACACCTAAAACAAGCCCATTCCCACCACCAACTATGGAAAACTTGGCAAAATATCGCGACGAGGCTAATGCAAGCAATGACCCCGACCAATTACTTGAATATGCAAAGTTTTTAGTAGAGGCTACCCTCACAGGATTTTCGGATGATCAGGATCCAAAGCGTGTAAAGAAAGCAAAAGAGGCCATGCAGACAGAGGCGCAGAAAATTGTAAAAAAATTGGCAACTCATAACGTAGGTAAACAAGGTTATCCAGAGGCACAATTCTATTTAGCCAATTGCTATGGAGCCGGTGTGATGGGATTGGGAAAAGAGCCTGAAAAAGCATTTTCACTATATGTACAAGGCTCAAAACAAAGTCATCCGGGTTGTACTTACCGTGCTGCTGTGTGTTATGAAATGGGCGCAGGTACGAAACGTGATAAGGCACATGCTATTACATACTATAGAAAGGCCGCTAATTTGGGCGAGCCTAATGCTATGTACAAGTTGGGTGTTATCCTTCTAAGAGGTTACTTGAACCAGCAAAAAAATCCCCGTGAAGGTATATCTTGGTTGAAACGTGCTTCTCAACAGGTAGACGAAGACCATCCTTATGCTCTACACGAATTGGCAATGGCCTATGAAAAAGATGATATACCATCTGTTATACCCGACTTGAATTATGCAAGGGAACTTTTTACTCAAGCTGCTCAATGGGGCTATGCGCCGTCCCAGTTTAAACTTGGTTTAGCCTATGAAAACGGTCTTTTAAATTGTCCTGTCGACCCAAGAAGATCTATTGCTTGGTACTCAAAAGCTGCTGAACAAGGGGATTTGGAATCTGAGTTTGCTCTTTCTGGATGGTATTTAACAGGCGCGGAAGGAGTGTTGCCTCAGAACGATGGTGAGGCATATCTTTGGGCTAGAAAAGCAGCCGATAAAGGATACGCAAAGGCAGAGTATGCTGTTGGTTATTACACAGAAACCGGTACTGGAACTAGACAGAATTTGGAAGAGGCTAAAAGATGGTATATGCGTGCCGCTGCCCAAAACTACCGAAGAGCAATGCAACGATTGACTGAATTGAAGTATGGTGGTGTTAAACCTCAACAAAAGCGTCAGCACACTCGAGATAATGCAAAGGACGGAGATTGTACCATCATGTAGATTATAGATAATTTTTATATATATAACCCACTCAATAGTAAAGTGTAAATTATTATTTTCATTAGTTTTATGTTGTTATTATTACTTGGTTTTGTTTGTTGTTTATTTGTATTTGTGTCTTCATCCCCAAAATTACCACATAAGATTATTTTGGATAAAATTCTCCCTCACACAATGACTAAACTGCAAAACACACACACATGTTGATCTTCAAGACCAACCCAATTTATGGTAGATTAAACCATTTTGTTTCCTTAAGGATTAGCGTATTCTTGTGATCTCGTATCTTGGAAATTATTGAATATAAGACTATGGTAAAAGAAAACTATTCTGATCATCTTACAATCTACTCCAGCGTTTTAATGCTATAAAAGGCGTTTAAATGAAATTATAGGTTTCTAGAGACCAAAAGGTTCATCTATTTTGAATTCACTAAATACTATTGAAGGGCATTTAAACGTTCATGTTCTGGCCAATAAGCTTTCTGGAAAAATGAGTCAAATGTGTCTCACAAGAGTATGGTGGCCGTTAACTACATTTGAATAAATTGAAAAACTTCAAATCTTGTGAATACTAGTACACTTTTTAAATGCCTTAAATATAAAACCACCTTTAGCATACTGCTAAAAGCAAAATGGGTGCTCCATTGGTATCAGTAATATAAATTAGCTGGGCATTCAGACCGTTGTGGTATTACAAAATAAATACACTTAGAAATTTAATAAATGCTTTATCAGACTAAATAGATACCTATTATGATGATATGAAAACCAGAAAATATTTACAAAACGCAAATGTCTTTTTTTTTTCTTTTTTTTGAGCATCAAGTATTTTTAGTTACGTTTATCATTTTCGTTAATATCACTGGTACTTTCCGTTTATCCTTCAATTTCGTATTCATGATTTATTTATAAAATTTACCGCTTCTGTAGCTAATTAATTAGAAGTTTGTAGAAAAAACAACGGTCTTGTTTTTGAAAAGTAAATGTATGATTAAAAAATCTGGGTTGTGTCAGTTTCAGAAGGTGTTCTAATGCCTATTTTAGTCAATACATTTATATTTTAGCACTGCAATCTGTACCAAGATGGCACAAAATTGGAAATTAAAAATTGATTTCAGTGTTATACTTCAACAATTGATCAAGTGCTTCTTTAAACAATGGGAAAAATGGATGACTGCGCCTAAATATTACTCTAATGTGTTTATTTTATAAGTTATTCCACTAAGATGTATCATAAAGAAGAAGGGGGGTCTTGCATCATATCTACTTTCGGTGTTTTGATCGAGAGGAGCTTTATAAGATTTAGTTTATTAAAAATAGGACACAAAGCAACCACATTTGTGGCTAATATTATCGTATTATTGTTGTCTGTAACCATGTACTATTTAAAATGAGATGGTCTCCTCTCCATTTACTTTTTTCGTTCTGCAACTAGTAGTCACAGGATGAAAAGAAATATTTTATTTTCAAATTGCCGAGAGCATCAACTTGACCTCAACACTTGACTTTCCTTGCAACTGAACTTTAATACCAAACTCTGGATTTTTTGTATTCTAATTGTGTCACTTCAATTTTAAGTCGGCATCTTTCGTGAATTGGTGGTTCGGCGCCTTTAATAGTGGCTGTTCAACGAAGTCAGATTTAATGGCCAGTGGTTGTTTGAGTAACCATGAGGGTGGCGTTATTCTCAAATAAACTTTTTCTACACCCGCAAAGATAAAAGGTTTCACCAACTCAAAGTAAAAACATGGATATGCTCAAGCTTGGCTCGATGAAAAATAAAATCTGTAACTTTAATTTCAAATGGGAATTTATTCTATTTAAGAAAGCATCTAAAAAAGATTGGTAACTTTCATAAAAAAATGATTACATAATTTATTTTTTATTTGTGAAAGGAAAATCAACCAAATGTGTGGTTATCGGTCTCTGCTCAATTGTCGTTCAATTTCCTGGAAATTGGCATTTATAGGGCCGACCAACGTGCGTCTACGATCTACAGGAACGATACCATCATCACTTCCCATTAGCTTGATATCATCCTCATCCATGTCTTCTGGTTCACCAAAAATTCGGCCAGGGTCCATCACCACGTATTGAGTCTGAGAATTTGAATTGTTTTGTGCGATTTCTTTTCCTTGTTGTGCGGCCATATTGGCACCTGCAGTAGAGGCAGAGGAGGGAGTAGACAAAGAACCACCTGTATATCTACGTCTTTGGTTACCAGAGACACTGGACGATGAAAAGTGTGGGTGGAATGGATCAACCATTAGGCCCTTGCTAGACATTACTTCTTCAACAATACACTGGCGTAACACGTGCTCGCTTTGGATCATTTCAAAACTCTCAAAGTCAAACATCTCTTTGCATTCCAATTCCTCGGATCGATCTCTTACTGCTGCAACAAATGGATGTTCTAAAGCCTCATTTGCTGTAATTCTTTTGGAGGGGTCGAGCATTAAAAGACGTTTTAGTAAATCGATGCCTTCTGGTGGGCATTGAGGAAAGAGAATAGAGAAATCAATGCATTCTTCAGGTGGCGGTTGACCATTCACATCTCGTAGCCCTCTGATATATTCGGTAACAGAACTAGAATGATTCCAGAATGACGTATCCCCAGGAAGTCCGAGAATACCAATGATCTTGTGGAGCTGATCTACATAGTCATTACCTTTAAACAAGACTTTGCCGCCAAGAAGTTCCGCAAATATACATCCAACTGACCACATATCGACTATTATTTATAAATCAAGTTAGCTTTTCAGTAGATATTTTCGATATCAATTTAAAAGGGGTAAAAGGTGTATGCTTACTTGACTGGTCATAACTGTTTCCACTCAACATGATTTCAGGTGCACGATACCAACGGGTGACGACATAATGGGTCATATTTTGAGTCTCTAGCAGAGCAGAAGGCTTTACAAAACCACGAGCCATACCAAAGTCACATATACGTAAATCGCAGTTTTCATTCACTAGCACGTTTGCTTTTATAAGAACAAAAGGGTGTGGTTAATTCAAATATACTCTAGAATGAATTTTGGTTTCATTTTACCAGGTTTTAAATCTCGATGAAGCACATTTGCACTATGAATATATTTTAAACCTGAAAATAGCTGATACATAAACCACTGGTAATGAACAGGCTCTAACTGCACTTTTGAATGAATGATATCTGCCATTGTAGTGTCGCAACAGGATTGAATCAAGTAGACTTCGTTGAATGTAACAGGATCGACAATGTCCATTGCTTTCAGGTCGATAATTCGAGGGTGACCATTAAAGTGTTGAAGTAGCTTCATTTCGCGGAGACATCGTTTTGTTATTAGTTTCTTATCGAAGATATGATGGCATTTTTTTATGGCAACCACTGAAATAATACGTATTTTTGAACTTGTTTTTTATATATATGATGATATGTATAATGCCTTTATGCTTTACACTTCCTCCCCCCCCTTTTTTTTTGTCTCTTTGATTTTACCCCTCTCCTCCCTCCCTTTTTTTGCATTTCACCCCTAAAAAAAAGAATTACCTTCGTTTGTATTTAGATTTAATGCACTGCAAACAGACCCATAGGATCCCGAGCCTACTTTTCTAATAAGCTTGTATTGTTTACTTATTGTAAAGTGTTCTTGGGTGTTTTCTATCGAAACAGTATAAAAATTATCAGAGTATTGCATCCTAACTTTATTTATACTTTATTATTAATAATAATAGTATTATTGAATAAAATAAATAAGATAAAATAGAAAGGAAGGAAGTAAAGAGTGAAAAAAAAGAAAGATTTATATTTTTTTTTTACAAAAAAAAAAAAGTAAAAATAAACACATACACACACACAGGTAATGAAGCAGCTTGTCCCACAGTCTTGTTTTCGACTGAGTTTAATTTGATGCGAGTTGAACGGGCTTTTTGGTTTTAGCCAGCTGCGGCTCTCCAGAAGCAACAAAAAAACGTTACATTTTTTTACAAAAAATTGACTTTAAATTATAAATTACAATAGAGGTGAATGAGGTATTTTTCATTGGCTAAAAGTATAACAAAAAGATGAACGTATAATGAACACAGTGAAATGTATATCTTCTTTTAATTCATATTTATATTCATTTAGAAAAGAATTGTGTATCTTTGTTGTGAAAAAGTTTTGACATTTCCTGTCAACAGGTGTTATGAAACGATGTCTATTTTAATATCGATTATGTAACGTTTGCAACAATAGGAACTCAGTCAATGATAAAAACGATGAATAGATCCCGACATTTAGACAGCCACCACAGATCTGACCTACGTAATTAGGTACTCGCTTAATTTAAAAGTATATTTAGTATTATCAGCAAATGGTTGGATATCTCTCGTTCTAGCACGCCAAGCTTACTTCAATAAAAATAGATTAAAATAATAATACTCGACAGAAATATACCATTTCTTTTCAAGTATCCATTGTACAGTCAATCAAGCTTATTCACAGTCTCATAGTTAAATTAAATTGATGTATAAAAAGCGCCACATTTGTTTATATTATTATATTAAGGATACTACCACTATTCCGTGTTGACGGATATTTATAGTGGAAGAAAAACGAACGACAAAGAAAGAGAGGGAGTAATAAATACAATTAATAGACTTTATCATTAAAGATAAATAAGAGCGAAAATAAAAAGAAAAGAGAAACCCACGTTTGTATTCTCTCAATACGATTAAGCATAAAACCTATCAGTAAATGATGATTCGTAAACCATGCAACATCAGTAAAACAAGTATAGAAATAAACTGGTAAGACTTACTTTTTGTTAATTAGGTAAATAAGAAGGTTGACGTTGGCCTTAGCCATACCGTCCAAGACACTCGTTGATTGTACACCTTCAAATTGAGTTTGTAGCAATTCTTCATACCGTATATCTACCTGAACAGATGAAAGCGACCAACCAGAATAGCTACCTTCAATAGTAATAACTCCAGCTTGGTCCATCGATAGAATGATCGGAATACTGTCATAATGCTTTTTGGAAATACCGACCAACTCAAGCAGAATACCGCGCTCGTGTAGTTGCTTAGCAGTGTATTTATAAGAGCCAAATGTTGGAACGGCACCTTGCTTCTGTAGCCCCCTAATATGGAAGTATTGGCGCGTGAAGGGAAATACAAACTTGGCCTTTTTTCCTTTCTTTGTGGCCATTGCAGTCATACAGCTTGCCAAATAGTCTTCATATTGATTTCCTTGCTCAAGTAAATATCTTTTCTTGTCATTAAGGTGCTCAAGCGTTTGACGCATACGTTCCAATTCTCGTCTTCTCTGTAATCGACGTGCGTTTTTCCCAGTAATATCACTAGCAATCATGTTTACAATGTCTTGGTACCTGTTATTATTGGCAATTACTTTACAGCGTTCTAAATGAATCAGTAAACGGTTTACAATGCTTTTCAATTGTGAAAAGGATATGCTAAATAATGAAATTGCG
>VCJM01000370.1:0-18167 GCA_024139495.1 Backusella sp. ASU-2019c | reverse complement strand
AAAAAAAAAAACAGGAACAATAGTGAACAAACAAAAATTATTTAATCAAAATTCAAGTTTAGCAAACTACTATTTCTGGCATCAAGGTTTATATTGAATATTATAGAAGTTGGATTAATGTAATAGTAACCTAAGTGAAGCACCTTGATTTTTTTTTCCCATTTATAAAAATCCACACTGCATATTTTTTTTTGAAATCAAATTTGCACTTCAAAAGTCGGAGCGTCAACTTTCAGTCGACTGGAGCATCAGAAAAAAAAAAAGAGGGGAGCTTATTCTCTTTTACCCTCTCTTTCTTTCTCATTCTATCTTCTATTCATCTGAGCTCGATTTTAGGAGATGGCAAGAAAAGGATCAATGTTTGGCGGTCTTCGTCAATTTGATGGGTACGCAAAGACATTAGACGATTTTCGTGTAAAGACCACAACTGGTGCCACTGGTGAGTAACGATGGCAACAATAGCGATACTAATAGAGTAGTTACTAATTTTTACTGCAGTCACACTTATTAGCGCATTGATTATCTTTACACTGATATGCTCAGAACTTCAAGCATACAATACGCCTACGTGGAGACCAAGTCTTGTTGTGGATAAGAGCAGAAAATATAAATTGCCAATTAATTTTGATATTACGCTTCATCAAATGCCTTGTCATAGTAAGTAATCCACGTAAAGACAAAAGCTGGGACCATATCTCACTAATAGAGAATAGTGTTGAGTGTTGATGTTACAGATGATAGTGGGGAACACTCCATCGCTGGTTTTGAACAAGGTGTTATTAAAACTAGACTTGATTTACAGGGCAAGCCTTTAGAAGTGGGTGAAACTGTGAGTAAGTAATGGATTTATGTGTGTATTGCATGTGCATAATTGTTTACATCATTTATTATGAAGAATTGGGCGATGATACTAAGGATGCATCCAAGGCATTGGCCACCAAAGAAGAATGTGGAAGTTGTTATGGCGCAAAGCCATTACGTGAGGATGGATGCTGCCATTCGTGCCAAGATGTGCGCGAAGCATATGTGCGAATGAATTGGGGAAAAGTTGATGTGAAGAATGTAGACCAATGTGTACGCGAAGGATGGTTAGACAAGATTGAAAATCAAGTAGAAGAAGGATGCAACATCAAGGGGAAATTGATGGTCAACAAAGTAAGAGGAAGCTTGCGTATTGCACCAGCCAACATTTTCTTATCATCCGTCATGACGTTTGAAGATCTACGACGATTTCTCCTTAATCCTGTAGACGAAGAGTCATTTAATTTAAGTCATACTATTCACAAATTAAAATTCGGCCCTGACACTGCTAATGAGCCAAAGGCCATCTCAGCTGTCACTAATGTATTGGGTGAAACGGAAAAAAAAACAACTCAAGGTGATTTATTTACAAATGGTGATGTATTTTATTCTCTCTAATTATAAACACATATATTAGGCGGCATGATCTATCAATACTTTTTAAAGATTGTTTCTACAGAATTAAAGCCTCTAATCGATATCCCAACACTAACAAATCAGTATTCAGTTTCTCAAAGTGAAAGAAAGTCTCAGCCAAATACCGATAAAAAACCAGGTGTTTTCTTTCAATTGGATATTTCACCCATGCACATCATTTATCGTGAGAGTAGAGTCTCATTTACAAGCTTTTTTACGGGTGTTTTGGCAATCGTTGGTGGCATCTTCACTGTTGCAGGCTTGGTGGATCGTGTTGTTTATAGTGCTGAAAGAGCCTATAAAAGAAAGGTTCAGATTGGAAAGACATTATAAGGCACGTGGAATGAAACACGTAAAAACAACGATATCCTAAATAACACATGCACACATTTACACACACAAAATAAACAATTCAAAAGCATTAGGGGAAAAAATCAGGAACTTTACTTTTCTTTTCTTTTTCTTTTTTTTTTACACATGAAACTGAAGTCGCTATTATTATTTGGTGCCTTAAATATAGCAAACGCTTTGGAGATAAAAACATTTTGTAAATGCTTTTGTGGCTCAAACTCAACCGTATTCGAACTCTCCATAAGAGACCCAAACCCCTGTTTCAATTGCACAAAACAATTCTGTTTAGATAATGTACAAGACGGGCAATGCGCTGGCATCGCTGACGAAACATGTCCTAGTAATGACTTTAAAACTGCATGTTTTGGTAATTTTAATAAAAACGGGAATATTCTTTAAATAAGCTAATGTAGCACTCAATAGCGCGGGATTCTTATAAAGATGAGATTATTGTGAGGACTTTTCTCATAGCAACGTTTACACTAATAGTTTATGCAGCCATAAAGCCATTTATAAATAAGTTTAATCAGGTAGTTTTGGTTTTTATTTTATTTTTTTTGTTGGTTTTATACATTTCATTACGTAATATCTAAAGATTTATTCTCCAGGCGCAAAGAACAACAGAATACTCAAGTGTACCAAATGAAGAAACGTAAGTCTTTGCGTGTTTAAGCTACATAACTGTACATGTCCTTTTGGTTTTCAACACGTTCAATATATTCCTTTTCCTATTGTTATTAATGTAAAGAGTATTTCAATAAACAAATGTTACTATGTTCATACAAATAATAATAATAATTTAAGGACTTACCAATAAAATATCAATGCACTTCTTAATGGCAGGAACGCGAGGCTTGAAGCGTGATTGTAATTGGGTAATTACTTCCTCGATAAGTATCATATGCTTCATGACCTTACGTGTCTTCATAATTCTGACAATAGCGGCCTGCATCAAATACATTCTGTCCTCTTCGACTACCTTGTGTGTCTCCTCGGATTCAGCCTTTTGTTCAGTCTTCATCTGCAAATTCAAGTTGATCTTGATCTTCTTGCTCTTAAAGTCCTTGTTCAACACATAGCGCGAGTTAGCATCACCAACATTGGCACCGTCCTGGAGAAGGAGTACTTTAGCTTTGACGAGAATACCAAGAGCATGGTTCATAGTTTCTGTGGCCAAGGCTGTATTCTTGCTCAAATCTTCATAAGTGTAACTCTCGGAAGTATTATATTGGAGCAAAAGTGCCATTTGGTAGGTTGATACAGCAAATGTGTATCTAACCTTGTTTGATTTGAGGTAGTTTTCTTTAAGTTCGGCCTTGGACAATTGGAAGAGCCAGTTGAGCTTACGACCAGAGTACTTATTTTGATAGAACTTTACAAAACGGTCATAGATCTTGACAACATCATCGGGTATATTAAATGTAATATTTGGAGATGACAATGGCCATGATCCGGCAGTAAGGACGAGGACATTGAAGTCAGCTTGATGATTCATATACAAAAACAAAAAAATGAGAATGTATCCATGATTGACAATAATCCCATTTATGCTTACCACCGCTTGAGCTTGTACCATCAGCACTCTGCTTCACCATATCCTTAAATGAATCGTTTAATTCCTTACTGAGTGACATATCTGTAAGCATACGTTGGAGCTTTGAGGTATACTCGAAACCACAGGCTTCCTTTAACTTGGAGATCATAACACCTTCTGTATCCTCTGAACTGGATGAACTGTTGACGAGACGCTTGGCAAGCATCTTTGAATAGAACTTTTGAAACACATCCTTATCCTCGACGTATTTAAAGACAGTCATGACGCCATTCATCACATTTTCCAATTCTTCTTCTTCGGGATTCTTTGCGCTCTTCTTCAATAACTGGTCACAAAAACGAGCCAATAACTCGGGAGACTTTGAAGAGACACCATTACAAACCTTGTTGCGGTTCACAAACTCACCACAAGCCTTATCCAAAGCAGCAATAAAACCAGAGTCATCATTGAAGGCACTCTGTACAAGGTCATTATACTTTTTGTGAACTTCCAACAATGTATCAACATAATTCTTGGGATCAACTGTTTCAGCTTGAGCAACGCGTTCGACTGCGCTTAACCCTTCTCTTTTAACATGTTCTTCGAATTTAGCGCGTAATGGGTTCAAGCCATCGGAAATACGTGAAAGCAAAGAGTACATACGAAGAAGATCTATAATAATAATAATAATAATTCTTATTATTAGCTATTGCTGTATGTATATTTTTACAAAATATAAGGTTACCATCCTGTTTGTCGCCATCAAGCAAGCTTTGGAAACCATCCCAGAGGTTCTCTTCCTGGCATCTTACTAGTACATTTTCACAAGTAGGAATAAGAGTCTTATTTGTTGAAGGATGAAGATAGATTTGGATACGATTCTCTTCTTCGTTTAATCTGGTCTCTGCCTTCTTCATGTAGTCTGGTATGCTATTTTCACTGACAAATTTCTCAGACTCTGTTCTATAATACACATCGGTATCCTTGATAAATTCCTTTTCAAAATAATCTCTGTAAATATCCAAGTTGGATTTTGTCGAGTCATTACGATCAAGGCCAAGGGAAACTAGATTATAATTCAGCGTTTAGTACTTGTTGATTGTTCCTCTTTCTTTTCTCTCTCACCTAATGAATCGACTACATTTTTAATAAGACCAGTTTCGATAGTTTCACCGTTTCTTTCCTTTTGCACCATTTTCAAGACAGCGTGAATCACGTTATGGTGAACATACTCAAACATATGCTTTTTCCAGCTAACAAGAGTAAGCTATATAGATAGATGGATAGATAGTATCAGTAATATGCTCATTTCACAGTATAAGAAACAGAAGAATATATATATATATATATAATTACAGTGAAGATATCGTAAATATCACTCTTTCTATCTTCATCAATTTCGCGCTTAACCCAGTAACGATTAAGGTACATAAAGATGTTGTTTACTACTCTTGCTGCAGTTGTGTATTTGACCCATTGTTTGGTATAGTAGCTCAATAAAGCTTCATCCATATACTGCTCTGATTCCCTTCTGATCTCCCTTAAATGGTTTCTTAAATACTCGCTCAAGTGCTCGTACAAATCACCACCAACCAAAGGAGGTGCTGCGTCTTTTTTGATTGAATAAAAATAATCAAATAAGGCATGTTTTAGTATTATTAATATTTTTAGAATAGAGGGAGGAAAGAGAGAGTCAATAACATTAATCTTAAACATATATCATGATAAATAAATAAAAATAAATAAAAACACTTACGTCTTCTACCATTCTGGGTATTCAAACCAACAGTCTGTGGTGGACCAGAGTCGCTTTTTGCGCAGTAGTTATGGACGGCACTAAATTCATGGGTAAAAAAATATAAATTATTAAAAGTAATAAACTAAAAATTATAACAAGACAAACCTATAAAGAAGGGCATAACGAGTTCGATCGAGACCTTGCTCAAATCGCTTCATAATCTGGTCAAGACCGCCTTCCAGGAAATTCCACGTGTCATTGAAATTGGGATTCGGCAATTGCAGTGCAGTATTCATACTTCTTTTCTTTTTGTTTTGATAAGAAAATATATATAAAACAAACAAAAAAAGTTCTCCTCTAAAGTTATTTTACTAAGAAAAGAAAGGGAAAAAGAAAAAGGCAAAAATAACAAAAAAATAAGAGAAAAGATGAATGGAATATCAAGGACAAATGAGATTCAGTCGGCATTACAAATTAATTTGGTATTTTGTCATCAAAGACAAGCCATAATCAAGTTTATATAAATCATAGAAATAACACCCCTTGTCTCAGCAAGAGTCTATGTATTGTACATTTCAGCAGTGGAAAATGTTCTATGAAGGCTACTTGGAAATCGTCAGTATAAACAAGGTCAAGTATCAGAGCGAATATTTACATTGCTGGGTATATTGTAGTAAAATTCAAGTTGTTGTCTTTATTAAGAACATGAGAAAAAGATTCAAGCTATTGAGAAACATTTTCAGATTGTTGAGAAGTCCTTCCATATTATGGAGAAAGGTTTGATTAGAAAAAAAATCACTAAAGGGTACAGGTTAAGGTCGTAATATTACGCAAAGTAGAATCATAAAAGAAAAAGAAACGGAGCGCGCTGGCAGAACGACGAATTGCTGGAAAAAGAATAATCTTAAGTTGCCTTGGAGAAACCAAAGTGGAAGTCACCTCTTCCAAAGGACAAAGACAACAAGCGCCCCAGACTTTCCAAGTATGCGAAATGCAAAGAAAAGTGATATGTCTGCGCATTACCCATGAATAACCGATATTTCCTGCTGGTAAGTTGTACATTGAAGTTTATATTCATGCATTGTTATTTTTTTCTCTTAGTGGCATCCCCAAATAATTTAATCCACTTTTCTGAGTGATATATATTATCATGATAGAACTACACAGATTCTATATTCGCCAGACCTGCATCCATAGCTCACGTTAATAAAGGGAATAACAAGAAGACAAGAGATATCCTGTTTTGATTTTATTTGATTTGTTTGTTATGATGAAGAGGCGAGTTTTTCACATGTAGTAGACTTACCAAAAAAGGGAGATTGTTTAATGAGACGATCCCACAGGCCTAGTTTAAGTATGAAATGATACTTGAAAGAGATGCAATACAATAACTTTAAAGGTTGAAAAGATATTTAATTGTTTCAATAAAACCTTGGTCACTAGAACACAATAATAATACAAAGAAAACTAGCAACTATGCATTATAATTGAAAGAAAGCCATAAGTGTCTCACAGACATGGCAATTTTTGAACCAATATTTTTTCATTTTTTTTTGTAATAAAAAAAATAATGAGAGAGAAAGAGATAGAGATGATGAATGATAGATATAATAAGTTCCATTCATATACTCTTAATAGAAAGAAAGACCAATGTTCCTGGAAGCATGTCACTTTCTTGCAACCTGGGGGCAAATCCTATAAATTATTTTTAACGCGGCGCTAAAAATCTATTTCCCAAATTGGATGTGACTTTGATGGATAATCTAAAGGCAAATCTCATCTGTTTTTTTTATATATTTATATAAATGCGAAAATAGAATCTAAATACAAAGTTTTTCTTTTCTTCTTCTTTTGAATTTTGTTTACAATTACCCCACCCCCCTACTCTCTTCATTATGCTTTTGTCACTTTCTAGAGTAAACATCAAGAGAAGCGTTCCCCTTGCATCTTTATCTACTGTTCGCTATCGCCGATCTTACGCTAGCGAATCTACTGATACCCAAAACTTGATTGAGAAAATTGTACAGAAATATGCAGTCGATTTACCTGAAGGTGTCAAAGTAAAGAGTGGCGACTATGTTACCATCAGACCTCACCATGTTTTGACTCACGACAACACTGGTGCTGTTATTCCAAAGTAAGTAAACATCAAAACTCTTATTTAATCTATGTGTTCTCATTTTTTTTTTCCCTTAAATAGGTTCAAATCTATCGGTGCTACAAAGATCCATAATCCCAAACAACCTGTATATGCTTTGGATCACGACGTACAAAACAAAACTGACAAGAACTTACAAAAATATGCCAAAATTGAAGCATGGGGTAAAGAAAAGGGTGTTGATTTCTACCCTGCTGGTCGCGGTATTGGTCACCAAGTTATGATTGAAGAAGGTTATGCTTTCCCCAATACATTGACTGTCGCCTCCGACTCTCACTCCAACATGTATGGTGGTATTGGTGCATTAGGTACACCTATTGTTCGTACTGATGCTGCTGCCATCTGGGCTACTGGCCGTACCTGGTGGCAGATTCCACCTGTTGTCAAGGTCGAGCTCCAAGGTAAGCTCCCTGCTGGTGTTACAGGTAAAGATGTCATCATCACCTTGTGTGGTTTATTCAACAAGGATCAGGTGTTGAATACTGCCATTGAATTCCATGGTGAAGAAGCACTTAAGGGTATTTCAGTGGAGGATCGTTTGGCTATTTCCAACATGACCACCGAGTGGGGTGCCTTGGCTGGTGTATTCCCTGTTGATCAGGCTACCGTTGATTTCCTCCGTAAGCGCCAGAGACGTATTGATCTTACTCATTTTGAAAACAAAAACTTGCCCATCCCTGCTAAAGGTGAGAAGTTTATTCATCCTCGTATCAACGATGAAACCATCCAGGCTTTGATTGATAACCCTGTCAGACCCTCTCCTAACGCCTCTTATGCCAAGACCCTCACTCTCGATTTGTCTACCTTGTCTCCTCATGTTTCTGGACCCAATTCCGTCAAGGTCGCTAATGCTTTAACTGACCTCGAGAAGCAGGATATTAAGATCAACAAAGCTTATCTGGTATCCTGTGTCAACTCTCGTGCCAGCGATCTTAAACAAGCTGCTCAAGTTTTGGAGGGTAAGAAGATTAAGGAAGGTGTTGAGTTTTATGTTGCCGCTGCTAGTTCAGAGGTACAAAAGGAGGCCGAAGAAGCAGGTGATTGGAAAACATTGATTGATGCCGGTGCAAAGGTATTACCTGCTGGTTGTGGTCCTTGTGTTGGTTTGGGTACAGGTCTTTTGAAGGATGGTGAAGTAGGTATTTCTGCTACCAATCGTAACTTCAAGGGTCGTATGGGTTCACCAAGTGCTCTCGCCTACTTGGCTTCCCCTTCTGTCGTTGCTGCATCCGCTCTTTCTGGAAAGATCTCTGGTCCCGCAAATGAAACCTACAGTGAAGCCAAGCCCGAATTCAGCATCACCACACAACCCAAGGCTGATGATAGCTCTGCTGAAAACGCTGGCCCTGCTGAGGTCCTTCCCAACTTCCCTTCTGTCATCAAGGGTGAACTTTTGTTCTGTCCTGCTGATAACCTCAACACTGATGGTATTTATCCCGGTAAATATACCTACAACGATGACATGACTGCTGATGATATGCGTAAGGTTGTTATGGAAAACTATGACCCCAACTTTGTCAATGTTGTAAAGGGCGGTGATGTACTCGTTGGCGGCTTTAACTTTGGTACTGGTTCTTCTCGTGAACAGGCTGCTACTGCCATCAAGTCTCGTGATATTCAAATTATGGTTGCTGGATCTTACTCTGATATCTTTAAGCGTAACTCTGTTAACAATGCTCTCTTGTTGATCGAGTCTCCTGAACTTGTTGAAGATCTCAAGAGCGAAGTTGGCACTGCCGATTTGACAAAGCGTACTGGTTGGAACGTCGAAATCCATGTCGCCGAAGGAAAGGTAAATGTTCGCAAGGACAACGGTGAAGAGAAATTATACAAGGTTGGTGCTCTTGGTAAGAGTGTCCAAGAAATCTGGTTAGCAAACGGTTTAGAAGGCTGGGTCAAGGAAAGACTTTAATTGTTCTGTTTTCTATTTTTTGTTTTATTTTTCATTATTGTTATTATTAAAACCTATTTCGCTTTTGTACATCACTCCTTATTTTTTTCCCCTTGGATATCATTTTTTCTCACAAAGAAAAAGAAAATTATGATATTAGAATATAACCAAATAAAAAAAAAAGTACCTATTTTATTTATCCTAAAATAACTGTGGTTTTAGAAAGAAGAGAAGGCAACTAAAACAATCTAGTTGCCTCGGGTAGCTAACCATTTTTAAATACTTAGTATTAAAGAAAATACATTCATTAAGCCATTCCCTATCAAAGAAGGTGAACGCATTACCCATTTTTTAAAGGCTTCATAACAGCCATGTGTTATTAATAGAAAATGTTCTTATTTTAGTTTTAATAACTAGAAAAACTTGGTAAAAAGAGGGTTTAATTCTGTAGTAAATAAAGAAATGGGAAAGAAAGGGGGAGTCAATATAATTTTTTAAGCTGACATTTACATCAGGTATAAAGAAAAATAAATTAGAAACATTCAGCGAAACGCAATACTACATCCAATAGATGAAGAAACCAAAATATATTTTTTATGGATTGACATGAACTATAAGAATGAAACAAATCATCTTATCATTAATTTTATTTTAATAAAAGGAATAAAAAACAGCCGTTTTGGGTCACTAATTCGTGTTACTGTTTATTGTTTTTTGTTGTACTGGTGAATGCTTGCACAAAACACCTCTCGATTTTTTTTGTCTGTTTTTTTTGGAAATGTTGTATTTTTTCTACCCTAAATATAAAGAAAAGAAAATTAAGGAGAATAGAGAGTAAATATCCAAATAAACGTTTGATAAACCATCCAATAGATTTAGATTATAAAAATACCACAATCATTATGACTAAGACAAATTAAACAGAAGTTGGGTTGAAAAGACCAGCCTTTTTTTCTTGGTGCTATTTAATTTTGGTACCACTACGTACCCACGTATCATATCACAGTCCTGTCACTTGACATTGATTACAAATAACGTCGAAGAAAGGTTTTTACTGTTGGAATGTGAAACGAATTATTTTTTAAGGTTAACAATTGGTGATACAAACAAGATGAAGATGTGGGTTCAAAATTACTTGTGAAATCCCCCCTCCCCCATAAAAGCACGCTCACTCCTCATTTTCAATAATTCAGAAAGGAGATTGTCTTGGGTCATTGATTCTTCTGGATGCAAGAAACTCTTAAAGAATTATACTTTCGTAGTTGAAAATCATATATAAAACATTTTACTATTTTCGATGCTTATAATGAGTAATTAAATTATTAACACTGAAGTACCAAGCTGTTCAAATTTCAATACTCTATTAGGGCCAATCCAATTTGTATTGTATAGACATAAGGAGCAGTTTCTTTGTTAGTAGTTCTTATGATTATATTTTAGTGCAATGCAGTTATTGTCGTTGTTAAAATCAAAACCAATGTTCCATTGGCTAAAACCGTGAATAGAGGTTTTTATTTAAAGTACAATGAAACATTCGTTATAAATAAGTGGTGTGGAACCAGTAGAATCCATTACAAAGTGCAAAACAAAAAGCGGCTATAATGATGAACTGCAGCATCTTGGTGATTCTACTGATCATATCAATGACCCTGACGCTTGTCGACGCACGGGACAAAAAACCATACTGCAGGTGTTTCTTCTACGATAAAGGTGTTAGTCTGTGTCCAGGGTCTACCTTTCAATTGAACGACATGGGGAAACATGGTTATTGCCAGTCAAAAGGCACGAGTGCAGAAGGGCTCTGTGAATGCTATAATTGTGATACCTGTCAATTCCTTGATACCGACTATATGTAGACTTATATCCATAGAGACTCCATACTCTTAAAGTTGAATGTTACTGTACTATTTTTGTTTTTGTTTTTTTTTATAAAGGAATAAACTCAACAATAAGAAAAAAAAAGGTTTAAATCATAAAGTTAAAATAAAATTTTTCTAAGAACTTCTTTTGTTCTATTTTCTGGCATATTTCATTCTAAAAAAATAACATATTTAGACAAATAGTTAGTTGGTTGACTGTGGTTGTATTGTCGTAATGTATTTTAAACCAGTACAATATCATAAAAAGTAATTATATCCTTGGAGAACTAAAAATACACGTGAAGATGGTAATCACAGGCCGCGCTATTATTACAAATAACTTTATTTCCATAATAATAATTACTCTAAAAAATACCAAGCATGTCTTGTATATTCATGCTTTTTTTATCCTACATAAAGAAATGGGACTAAAAAATATCCAACTGCAAAGTCGTGCTAGTAAGCATCATACTTGTTTTATGAGGCTTGAAAAAAAAAACGGAATATTGTTATTGCTTCTTATTAACTTTTTTTTAGGTTAAGGTTCCACGAAAAAGTAAATATTGTTTAGCCGCTGTGATTTGATGATCTTTAAATTGTAGCTTTTGAGTACGTTTCTTATTTTTGATAAGAGATGTTTTGACTGTACGAATAAGTATTTTTAAATGCACTTGGGTTATTTTATTTCTACTTTAACTGATTTTTATAAATGAGTAACGAAAGAATGAATGTAGTAAAAAAAAAAAAGGATAATGCAGGTACAGTTTTTCTGTTTTTATTTCAATTCTCATGAATCAACTTTTTTGATATATATTATAACGTATACCAATTGGTTTTCATATTTTGAACTGCTTTTGTGAGAACCCCTGTCCTACAGTATTAATTCGCATTGCTATAATGATCACTTGCACAAATTAAGCATACTTAGCAATACAAGCAGACAATATTAAAAATCTTATCGGAAAAAGGCTAAATCATGATAAAAGATGCAATTGATTAAGTACAAATAAAAGAAAAAAAAAGAAGCGATCTTGACTCAGCTTCAAATAAAAATAAAAAAAAATTCTATTAGTTGTTTGACGCTCACGATCTTTTTTGTCTGCATTTGAAACAAACAGAATGAATAAACAATAACAAATAACTTTACAATAGAATGCAATAAGGCGTCAAAAATAGGAACACCGTTAAAGAGCCTAATGCTAATATACTTATTAATGCATTAAAAGTCAGGTTCAAGAACACCACTGCCTCTTATGGTTCTTCAAAAAAACCCTAATGGGGTAGATATCCAAAGACACCAGTTGCAGTTTATGGGAAAATTTTTTTCAAGTGACGGGTATAAACAAGTCCGTGTCAATGATTGGTTGAAATTAAGCTGAATAAATACAAAAAGAGATAAGCGAACAAGGAGATTTAAAAACGGTGTTCGAATTGTTTTCCTCATAAAAAGGTTTCTGGGGATTTCCCCCCGCTCCATTTTCTTTTCTTTTCTTTCAGATATTTTCTTACATTTTCTCCTTTTGTTGACCTCCCTCTTTTTACCTTTTTCTTAAAAAACAATATGGAGATTGCTTTGTTACAGGCAAAGAAATCTTGCCCTTTTATTCATGTCGCTTCGGCTTCTTCTCTTCGTAAACTTACCACTAGTGCAAATCAAGCTGCCAGTCCTTTAATGGCTAAGGCTAAGCAGTGCCCTATTATGAGCCAAGCTATCTCTGCTCGCTCGCTTTCTACTAGCAAAGCTGTTCCTCAATCACCATCAAAGGCTGTAAAGGCTTCTGGTAACTATTGATAAAGTAAAATATTGCGGAGCTTCGGCAGATGAATAACCATCCTTTTTTTCCGTTTATAGTCAGTCACAGCAAGGGTCCCATCCCCGCGGTCTCACATCAGACACAGAAGCATTTTGATTATGAAAGCTTCTATCAGGAAGAGCTTGATAAGAAGCACAAGGACAAGAGTTACCGTTATTTCAATAATATCAATCGTTTAGCTCAAAAGTTCCCTCGCGCTCATACGGCCCGCCCTACCGACGAAGTCACAGTTTGGTGCGCCAATGATTATTTAGGAATGGGTAGAAGTCCTGTACTCACTGATACGATGAAGTAAGTATTTTTTTTTTTAAAAATAAGTAATACTAGTGAAACGATTTTCAATTGGACATTTTCACTTATAACAATTTCAACTATTTTAGACGTACTTTGGATCGTTACGGAGCTGGTGCCGGTGGTACTCGCAACATTGCTGGTAATGCTGACCTCCATTTGCGTTTGGAATCCGAACTTGCTGATCTTCATCACACAGAGGGAGCCTTGGTTTTCTCATCTTGCTACGTTGCAAACGATGCAACACTATCCACCCTGGCCTCAAAGATGCCTGGCTGTGTCATCTTTTCTGATGGTTTAAATCACGCTTCTATGATTCAAGGTATGCGCCATTCTGGTGCACCTAAAAAAATTTTCCGCCACAACGATATGGCCCACTTGGAAGAATTGCTTCAGTCTGTCGACCCAAGCACTCCCAAAATCATTGCTTTTGAATCAGTTTATTCCATGTGTGGTTCAATTGGTCCTATTCGTGAGATCGTTGCTTTGGCCAAAAAGTATGGTGCTATTACCTTTTTGGATGAAGTGCATGCTGTAGGTATGTACGGTCCAAGAGGTGCTGGTGTCGCAGAACACCTTGATTATGACCTTAACCTTGCAAACCCAACCCGTGGTAACGGTAGTATTTTGGATGAAATTGACATCTACACCGGTACACTTGGTAAAGCTTATGGTGTTGTTGGTGGTTATATTGCTGGATCTGCTGCTTTGGTAGATATGGTTCGTTCATATGCCCCTGGATTCATTTTCACCACGTCATTGCCTCCTGCTGTTGTTTCTGGAGCTATGGAATCTGTAAAGTATCTCAAGAAGTCTAGTGCTGAGCGTAATCTTCAGCAGATCAACACTCGTACTGTTAAGAGCCGTTTGGGTGATATTGGTATCCCCGTCATTCCTAATCCTTCTCACATCGTACCTGTTCTTTTGGGTGATGCTGCCGCTGCAAAGGTGGCTTCTGATGAGCTCTTGTCTGAGCATGACATTTATGTCCAAAGCATCAACTATCCTACTGTCCCCGTAGGTGAAGAGCGTCTTCGCATTACCCCCACTCCTGGCCATAATGCTCCTATGATTGATGAACTCGTCCACTCACTTGATAAGATCTGGACTCGTTATGGTTTCAAACGTGTTGAAGACTGGTCTGCTCAAGGTGGATGTGCAGGTGTTGGCGTTCAAAATGCAGTTGAACCTACCCCAATGTGGACTGATAAACAATTAGGTCTCGACAAGGTTGTTGAAGAGCAGGCTGTTGGCACCACTGTCAATTAAGGAAAAAATAACATTTATTTATTTTATTTATTTTCCCACATTTTTGAACATGTGAAGTTTGACATGTTATTTATCATTTAACATTTTTTTTTTATTTTTTTTTTTTTCAATAAAGTGTCATCTTGTTTTGACTTTTTAAGGAAAATCATGTGGTTATTTTTATTCACCTATAATACAGTTTAGTTCATCTTCATCTTTAATTAGTTCATGAATAGCTTTTATTATAAGAGAAGAATCATGGCCACTAACTGAGCGAACATAAGTGCGTACTTTGTTAAGCTTGTTAAGAGCCACAGTCTTGTCGATTTTTTCTTGTTTCAAAAGCAATGCCTCCATCTTTGCTTCCGCTATTAACTTTTGCATGTGAATTGGGAGATCATAAACATTATCCGAGATACTCGTTTCTTGAAGGTAACGAGCCATATCTGGCGCTAGAAACAGGTTTAATAAATATATGCAAGAGAATGGGTGGTTCTGGTCAGACACAAATGTAATCTCATCCAAAGGAGGTGTTCCTGCACGAAGATCTGGGGAGTGGTAATCCTCAAAACAATCTGAACAAAAAAATTTCTCCTTATCTACAATATAATTGGTATCGGGATTTACAAATGCCATAATATTACACAAAATTAACAAAAAAACGGGATGTGGGAAAGAAGCAAACAATTAGGAAAAAGAAAGAAAGTGAAAAATAAAAATTGTAAAATAACAGCGGAGCACTTTATAGGTTTTTTTTTTTTTTCAAAGGTTTCTCGGTATTTTTTAGTACCGTTTCATCCTATCTTTTATTTTTCCATAAACTTCCCATTCGCTTTAATAAACTTGGCCTCCGCTGCAAGCTTGTTTTTTGTTGCTGCTCTTCTTCAACCAATGATCTTGAACCGTAAAGCTTTCGAATAAGATCTTCAAAAATCATAATAATCAGCCGTAGCTTTTCTTCATAATTTCGTGAGGTTACTTCAAGCAACTGTTGACGTACAAGGTCAATCGCACTTTCTAATTCTCGCTTGTTTGTCACAGCCTCAAGGCTTTCCAGAGCCGATGCCGAACTGATAAGAATTCGTAAACAGTCAAGTCTTCCATATTTGGCTGCCTGCAGCAAAAGGGTTCCAGGATGAGTACGTCGGGTATTGGAGTCTAAAAAGTCACCCTGAATTTTGACGTTTGCTTTCGCAGAATGAATCAAGTAGTCCAAAGCTTTACTATGGTCACCGTTAGCGAGAAGGCAAAACAATGCTGTTTTGTGAGTCGAATCGATGGCATTGATATCTGCACCACGATCAACTAAAAGTTTCATGGTTGGTTCTGGATGCTGAGAAAATCGAGCAGCATAATGAAGTGGGGTCCATCCATCACCATCTCGCGCATTTGGATCAGCTTCATAGTCAAGTAACAATCTGATAGGTTCAAGAGGTTGGGGGCATCGAAGTAAAACGGCATGAATTGCTTGAATATTATAAATGTTTCGAGCTGTAGTATCAGCTCCTTGTTCGAGTAGTAGCTTAAGTAATTGGATTGGATTTGCATTATTTGATACAATCAGATGAAGTAGCGTGCATTCAGTTTTTGGATCTCTTGAGTTAACCAAAGATGATATATCGGTCTCATGGTCTGCGAGAGCTCTTTCGATAAAATATGAAAGAACATTAAGGTTACCCATTTCTGCTGCTTTCCATATATCTATATCCGGTTTATCAAAACCTTGAAGTTGAATTACTAATCAAACAACTTAAAGTTAAGCTTTTGTATCGTACTCGTGGACGTATAATATGTTTATTCAATTACCGTCTTGTCTTTTAAGTTCCTCTGACAGACTAATGTCTACAAAACACGAATCCTATCAAGATATCAATATACATATGTCAATGTAAGGCAAATAAATTAATTACTCTAAATGTATTATTAAAAGGTCTTGTCTGTGCTGCATACATCATTTTGAGTTAAAATTAAGAGTAATAGAGAAATACTTGTAACTGTTATAATAAACAATAAATAAAGAGAAACACTCTTTTTTATATTATATCTTTTTTCTGCATACAAATAACACCCTTACCTCCTTATTTTTTAACTCACATATTTGTCCCTTTTATTTTTTTTTAATTCAGCATTCTTTCAAACAAATAATGACACTGAAGTAAATATTGAGTGATAAGAAAAAGGTTTATTTGCTCAGGTTGCGATTAACCGAATCTTCTAATAGCATGATTTATTATATACTTTTACATTTACAGAGATAAAGGAAGAGAATTGTAGTTATTATAATAACATACTTCATTTTAATGTAGCTTTCATATTTAAAGGACAAAAGGAGATGTTAGCTCATCTGAAAGGAAGAGAGAGTTTTTATTTATTTATTTATTCCTCGATTAAACTTTAGTTTGAATCAAAGGATGAAAAAAATTGTATTTGCAGACTTTTAAAGTTAAGACAACATCATAGGCTGTTTCAATATACAAATGCGATATGTTTCTGAATACGCTAAGAAACTATTTCTATTTTTTCTATGCAAGCGAAAGTTACTCTTCCATGTATGCTGATAAACATATTTTATCATTTTCTATTTAATATCAATAATACTTCTCATTAAATGGAAAGATATAGAAACTATATTTTTTATTAAAAATCTGTATGCAATTTTAATAAAAGATTTTCGCGTGTTTCTGATGCATATTGTGAATCAAGACAATTGTGAATGCTTTTTAAGCGTTATCCAAATGAGACTACAATGAAAATGGACAGTGTCCTCCCTGTTGTTTAAGAAGAAAGGTTTTCACGTACCTACTTTACTCGACACAATAAAAAAAACTGTGACCAGGCTTCCATTTTATTTGAAATGTAGTTTTTCCGTCTTTTTTACATTAGTTCTTGTATTTCTCCCTTAAAATGATAAACATGCATTTAAAGTTTTTTAAAACAAAGGTATGTTTCTATCACTATATATTAGTTTCGTTGTAGGTTTGTACAACAATATTAATATATTGAAGATATGCCAATTCATTTTTATTTTCAGGAATGGATACTAATATAGCGCTATTCTAGACATTAATACTTTAATATTGGTGCCATAATATAGAACAACTAGGCATATAACTCCATTCTAAGTGCATTTTTCTCGCCTCTCATTTTTAAACTTATTCTACATTGCTTTTATCAATACCATGATATTTGTCTTTTGAATAATCACATTTAGTTTTTTCAGAGGCACTCTAAAACCATCCACATGTGATAGTACGCTATGTATTTTCCTTTAGAGTCAAAAAAAAGAAAAGAAAAGAGGATATGGACTAAAAAAAAGCATGGCTAACTGTTAGGAGAAGTGATATAGTGGTTTTTTTTTATAATCAGACTTATTTTTTATAATTACAATTGCAGTGTATTCAAAGCGTTTGCTGTTTGAATTGATAAAAGAGTAACCAAAATTACACAAAAGATATTGCAGGTTGGATCCACTATTTTGAAGACTATTCGTAAATACATGAATATGTAAATATTTTATGATAGTAGTAAATGAACTAAGCTTTATTACAACTTCTATATACTATTTTTTTTAGCTACGATGTATATATTACCAATATTCAGAACTTTACGCTTGTTGCTAAACTTTTTTATTGGCCAAACGAAAAAAGTTAGTTTCTTTTCTAAATAAAGCAATGACAGAAAGGCTCTTCTTGCTCTCTCATTTTATTTATTTCTCCATCCCACTTTTCTTTTCTACCCTATCTTTTCCTCTCCATTACTTTTTTACTTTATAAATATAATCATAATAACTAATAAGACTACATATACTACATATAACAACCAACCAATCAATCACCATGGGAAGCA
>VCJM01000364.1:1326-12643 GCA_024139495.1 Backusella sp. ASU-2019c | reverse complement strand
TTATAAAAAAAAAAAAAAAAAAAAGCTGATGCATTTATTTGTCACTTCTATTTTTATCGTTATAAAACAAAGCAAATATTAAAAAAGTAATATCCACTGCTTATTAAAAACCAAGTCAGCCACATCTATTATTAAATATACCATCTTTACCTTCCTCAAGTACCAAAATCATATAAATACAGGCCTCTTCATTTGCATTGAGTCTTTTTTTTTTCATCACTATCCCCATTTGATTCTTTAGAAAAAAATAACCTTTTTGCTTTTCCTCTTTCAAAAATCCTCTAGATTATATTATATATTTTAAATATGCGTTTCTCTATTGCTGCTACTACCCTTGTTGCCTCATTCCTTGCCGGACTTACTGTTGCTGATCCAATCAAAGCAGTTGCATACATTTACGGAACCACACCTGCAGTTTCAGGCTGGGTTAGTTTAACCCAAGATTCTTATGATGCACCTACCTATATCCGCGCAAATTTGACTGGTCTCACGCCTGGCAAGCACGGCATTCATGTTCATCAGTTTGGTGATATTACCAATGGATGTGAAAACACAGGAGCGCATTTCAATCCATTCAATAAGGTTCATGGAGGTCCTGATGATGATGTTCGTCATTATGGTGACTTTGGAAACATCGACGTGGGTACAGATTACTATGCTATCCTTGACCTCTCTAGTGATATGGTTAAACTTAGTGGAGAAAACTCTGCTCTTGGGTAAGTTTGTATGTCTTTATTTATTTAAATGTTATGCTAATCCTTTATTAGTCATGCTATCGTTGTTCATTCTGGAACAGACGATCTTGGTAAGGGAGATAGTCCTTTATCAAAGACCACTGGCAATTCCGGTATCAAAATAGCATGTGGTGTCATAGGATGTAAGTATAAATGTTTACTATAAGTAGAAAAATCATTTTTTTTTATTAATCCGCATTTATGTGATATAGTTGCAATGGTCGAGTAAACTCTCATTCTATTATCTTTTTCTATATCATTGCTATTATTTGCTATTATTCATATTCATTCATAAATAAATAAACATATCTTTTTTTATAATAATAAACAAGTTGTTTCATGTTGATTCGCGTGAGCAAATCAAGAATGCAACGTATTGGACTTGATTCAAAAGAAAGACATTTACTTTTTTCAGGAACATTAAAAGTAGTAATAATAGACGTGTTGCTATACATACTACTAGTTGAATGATTCCCTCTCTAATACTCATTGACGCTCACTATCATCCATCAACATCCTTTAAACCGACTTTCCTTGTCCTTTTATCTTTTTTGAAGAAGTTTTATTGTTTATTTTTTTTGGAGAAAAAAAATGAGTGGAAAAATTTATAGAAAACCTTTTTTACATGGTGCAGTCCATGATGGCGTTGACAACATCACCATCGGTCTTCTTCAAGGCATTGACAGCCTTGTTGCGGGAAACATTAGCCTGAGCCATGACCAATTCAATATCCTTCTCTTCGACACCGGTGGCATCAACTTCACCTTCTTCTTCCTCAGGGGCAGCTTCGGTGGTTTCAGCGGCAGCAGCAACTTCCTCCTGAGCGGCACCTTCGGCAGCCATCTGTTCTTGAAGAGCAGCTTGGGCTCTGGCGTTCATATCCTCAGCCTGCATCTCACCAAAGACAATGTGGGTGTCAGAGTTGGTGCTCTTGAAGACTTCGGGGTTGTTGATGGAGAAGACCATCTATATATTATCAGTTAGCAACTTGTACTAAGCCTCTGTTTATTATTATACGTACACCTTGACCACGGGTGAAAGTAACACGGTTGATACCGGCAACGGCCTTCAAGCCAGAGCCAAGAATGGCCTTACGGGCCTTCTTCTCAGCACGGGATTGAGGGGTGTCCTCAACGGTGGTAACGGGCTTCTCTTCTTGAGCAGACATCTATTAAAAAAATAAAGAGAATTGGAATTAGTTTCATCATTTTGTTGCCAAGGAGCCAGCCTTCTTTAACTCGTCTTTCAAACACCCTTTTTTTGTACACAAGCACATCATTTCATTTATTGACGCTCTTATATTCATCCATCCATCCATTCCATCCACCCATCCATCCCATATTTTAACGCTATACTTACAATGTGTAATTATTTGAAAGAGGGAATGATCAGTTTCGCTTGAGTTGGTTGCCTTTCTCGTTTGTTCTTCCTCCGCTCATCTCTCCCCCCATCGCGCGCGCGCCACTCCAAGCCGGCAAAAAAACGCGACAATCTGACATTTCAAAGACAGTCACAAACTCAACAAAAAAACAACATCTTCTCCAATTGGATTGTGCTGAAAGACAACCTGAAAACAAGCTTTAAAACACAGACAACTTGATTTGTACACAAGCTTATATAAACCTCTATTCAGCCCATCTCTCTCTCTTTCTTTCTTTTTGTTTTGCTTCTATTTCTATTAAAAATGGGAGAGTACACACTATTTTTATATTAAGGAATCATTCATTCTTTTGACAGCAAAAAAAAAGAAGACCAACGGAGAATGAAATTAATCTCTGAAGAAAACTAGTAAATGGAACGACTTTCTGAAGTGGTCGCAACAAGATCCATATGGTAAATAAGCAAAGAAAACACATTCTGCTATTGTTATATCGATCCTAAGTTTTTACCATTTTATCACCATTTAAGAAAATACAAGCAATTCATAGATAGTAAAGAAAAAAGCACGTAAATGAGTACCTTGCGTCCATTTTTTTTTTTTTCAAATAAAAACAAGCTAGCGTGTGCCAGATTATTCATAGTAGGTCTCTTCATTTTGAACGATAGAATAAGGAGAAGAAGCATAAATAAAGGAGTGCAGAGAATAATAAAACTGAACCGAGAATATACAATCTATACCTTGTTACTCATAGGAACCAAGACACTGTTAATTAGGTTTCACTTTTATAAAGTCCATCAATAAGTAACGACAGATAAAACATATTGTTCTTTTTTTTTTATACAACAGAAAACAAATGAAAAATACTTCAAGCAAAGAGATGAATCAGTTTTAAAACATCAGGCTTTTATTACAAATGCTAACCAGTGTTTATCTCAATAATAAGATGGCAGATCCTGTGTAGCGGCATTTCATTATGGTGCACACACACACACACACACACACACACACACACACACAAGATCAATCTTTCATTTTTGTAAACAATTCGTACGAAATAAAATAGCAAATACTTCAAAACACACACAAACACACTCATAGTTATCTCTATCCCAAGCAAAGAAGAAAAGAGATAAACTAAGCCTATTCTCTCTTCTCCCTTTGGAGAAGTTGAAGATTTTACCACAGTCTAATAACAAGACGAAATACATATAGAGTTTCTGTGACTGTGTGTAGAAACTGTGTATTGGTCTGTTCTGTCTCCTTTTTTTATTTTTATTTTAGATTGCCAGTAATGCAAGTTTTTTCTTTTTCCTTTTTTCCCTTTTCACTATCATATATTATTTAAAAAAATGGTTACTGATGAAATAAACCACATCAATACTCACCCTCATAATCACCCAAACGCCACATCCATCTCTGACGATGATGATAACATGACGCTTGAAAACATATCTATAAAGTCAAGGGAAGTCTCTTTAAGTGATGATACCGAGTCCATTACCTTATCGACAGGTGACAACACAAAGTATATGATGGATGACGACGAAGACATTGATGGTAAAATAAATACACCAGGACATGAACAAGAGCTACTACAAAACAAACGAGAAGAAAGGGATGAGGAGCAAGAAGAGCAAGAAGGAGACAGCGAGGAGGAAGGAGACGGCAGACCCAATTATAAACGCATGGATTTAAAGGGCGAATCAGAATCCGACAAGGACCTAATTATTTATTCACTCAACGAATCACTCCAAATCCATAAAGAAATTGTCGAACGCATCCAGCACGAGAAGGATGATTTGGAGGAGAAGTACGAGCGTGAGCGTATTCACGAAAAGCTAGAGTTACAACGAGAGACTCTTGATATCGAAGATAAACAAAGCGAAAAGAAACAGGAGCTTGGAAGACTAGAAGGCATCTATCAGTCACTCTTGAATGAACTCGAATTAAAGAAACAGGATTATAAGAGGATGGAGAATAAATTTCAGGACTATGTAAAGTCGATACGGGCAACGGAAGATGACTTGCAAACGATTCGTCCAGAAATCAATCACCTGCTTAGTCAAATTAACAATCTCTGCATGTCAATAAAGTCTAAATTGGTAGATCAGCAGCACCGTTTGTCTGCTACAAACGCCTTTTTGGAACTTTGGCCAGAAAAGGCTGATTTGATAAAAACCCACTTCAAGGCAAAAGAACAAGAAGAACAAGAGGAAGGAGAAGACGAAGACGAAGAAAATGACAATGGTGAATTTGAATTGGATAACGCTATACTCTCACTAATGACAGAAAAGATGATTATCGACATCATTATTCAAGATATACTAAAAACCCCGATTCATCCAGGCGTACCGGTGAACGAAGCATTTGGCAACATCCATGCCTGGGTAGAAAAACGCAACGCCTCATGGGCAGCAAGGATGAAGCAGCAAATCAGTGCATTTGTCATAAGAGGCCAACCCACGGACGAGCAAGAAGAATTGGATAAAGCCAAGGACGAAATTACAAACAAGATCATGACACAACTCAATGGGGTTTATCCCGATTTGGATAGCAAAGTCCAGAAAAAGGTGATGAGCATCGTCAATAAAGCAGCAAAGTTAAATTTATCCATCAAGTGCCAAGAGATCCCCATCGAGATTTTACCAATAGAGGAAGGAGTACCATTTGACGAGACGCTTATGAAGAGTGTCATGCGTACACAACAGGATGCAACAGTGTCTTTGATGGTTTCGCCTCTTTTTGTGGCAAAGGATCCAAACAATGCTGACGAAAATCATGGTTTTGTGATACCTTCCAAGGTTTACTGTACCTAAATATAATTTTGTTCCCGATATATTCCCAAAACGTTGCGTCTTGACCATATAAAGAAACAAAAAATTACATATGAAAAAACAATAATAAAAAAAAGGATATATATATAACAGAACTATTGTTTTTATTCTTTTTTCCTCTTTCTTGTTTTATTTTCAATTCACTCCATTTTTGACAGGGACTTATAATGAACAAAGAAGCAGTAACAAATTATGCTATTAAAAAGATGGTCAGCTCTGCTTTCCCACAGGAACCACACCGACCTATTGAACTCGTTGAACAACCAAAGAAAAAATACTGGTGGAGCAAGCAAGCTAAACCACAGTCCATACTCTCCCCTGAAGAACAACGCATTTTGAAAAAAGTGAAATCAAGAGCTCATTTCCTCGACAGAGGTTTGACATGCTGCTGTTTTCAGATCGGCTTTGACGGTCTTGTTGGTAAGAAACTAAAAAAAAAAAAAAACTCTATTCATATCTGGCTAAACTATTTATTCAGGGCTAATTCCTGTTATTGGTGATTTTATTGGTTTGATATTTGCCCTTGAATTGGTTCACTTGGCAATGGATGCACATCTTCCACAGTCTTTAGTATCAAAGATGATGTTTAATGTTGCTTTTGACTTTGTGGTAAAGTTTTTTTTAATATTATTGGAAAGCGCGGTTTTCTTATATTCCTTTAAAAAATAGATTGGCTTGGTACCTGTTATTGGAGATGTGATGGATATAATGTATAAATGCAACACAAAAAATGCTATTTTACTGGAGAACTATCTAATAAATAGAAGACAGCATCAAATGAAAAACCCAGGACATCGAGAAATGGTAACGGATCCGCTTTTAGTATCTGCATCAACGAAATCAGCGCCGACGGTGCTATCATAATCACATCATACGTTCACTCCTTCTTTGTTTCAATATAATAATAATAATAATAAAATGCCATTTATCAACTGTAATATATTGTTTTTCTATTACAAAGACATTACAAATACACTAGGTGTTTTATTTTCAGAAGGCGACTCTTTTTCACAACAATTTGTTATGAATAACAATGCTTTTGAAAATGATGCGCATTTAGTGAATCACTCTCGAGTTGAAACTATTTTCGGGTTATGTTTTTGGAGGACCGACGTTTGCATTGACAAGGATTTCTTGATGAATTCTGCAGAAAAAGAGAAAGAGTTGATCATTTGCTGCAACTAGTTAATATACATAAGGAGCTATTTTGGATGGATTTAGCTAAAAAAAACAATGGTAATAACAAGTTACATTCACTATACTTATTTAGTAAAGCTATTGAAACATAAGCACTATACGATTTTTTTTTTTCGCTTGCAAACAATGGTCATTTTCTTTTTTTCTTCAAACAAAAAAAATATTAAAGTACAACCAATTTCATTTATTGACTTTTGAGGCATCATCATAAACTTTTCTAAAAAGAGTAACAGGGCGATCAAATAGACTGGATGGATCACAAGACCGGAATACCTGATTTTTGACTGGTTCAGTGGCAAAAATAGCTTTTTTCTTCTCTTGGCTTCGGTCCTTATCTTTATTTAGCTACTCTCGATCAAATAAATAAAAGGCTGGCTACAGCTAAAAATCAGTACTGACATTTAGCAATGAGTATATTCAGAGAAGCTTGTTGATTTGCGTAAAGCCCGTCATATGTTCATCACAATATCTAAACTACACATAAGGTCTAGCAGTAAGGAAACTATAAAGCCTGTGAGAGCATCCATTATTATTATTTTCATTTTAATTATATTAAAGAGAATAGGCATTCACTTTGCAGGTAGTGTGAGGCAAAGGATACCAGCGGAATACGAAAGATGGCAAGCCAGAGCTTTCGATTCCTGATGGAAAAAAAAATTAGAATAACAACGTGAGGAACAGTGTTCCTCATTATAGCTGTCAAACTATAAAGAACAGATACTACACTTGATCTTAGCCAGAAAGGCCTGAGAGGATAAGGATCTCAATAAACCAAGGTTTTGCATCTCTTTTATACTTTTTTTAAAGGAGACTGTGCCACTAGAAGACGCAGTCCAGATTAGTACCACGACGAAAGCTAAGTAGCTGTGCCACCGCTTCTTGAATTCTAAAAATGGTATTGAAGAGATGGACTTGGATTTGATGATCTGCCAATTTGTTCAAAATAATAGCGGTCATATCAGGTCTTGCTATAATAGGATGGTTGGAAAACCTTGGAGAGATACCTGATATAAGCATAGTTCTGATTTTCACCGGTCAGCAGTGATAAAAAGGGCATCATTTATATATAAATTGTTTCATTTAATACAAGAAATCCCAAATACCAATGGTGAGGAAAATATTGAGTTTAGGGCGTTGCAAGTTGCATTTTTAAATACGCCTCAGGCCATCGATACTTTGGCAGTTATTGATATGCACGTTATTACCCATAAAAGTGAAAGTAAGCGTAAAATCAGTCATACGAAATTGATACATTAGGATTATGCATTTATTACAAGTTAGTTTTTATTCACTTACAAAAGTGTTCAGGTATCGAAAGCTGACGCTTAATGAAAAGAAAGAATTAGCTCTTTCACTGACGCACAAGTAAAATTTGGCGCAAGTGGAGCATCAAACTCTTCTATTGTTACAGGAATAGCTTGATATTTTCTAGATTGTTTTTCATTGCGCATAATGTTGAAGTCTATCATCATTGGTCGTCCTTATTAAAAATCCATGCCGTGATCCATTTCTATACCTGTCCGATATACTAACCTTCTCTATATTATGGTTTGGTAACGATATTTCCAGGTTATTTTTTAAAACACCTTTAAGCGTTAATGTTGACAGCTTGGGAAAATGTGTCTCGATGATTTTCGTCAAATCACGAGTTAGTTCTACGCAAGTAAGTTCGAGACAGTGGATATAAGTTGGATTCAATGGTGAATCGCTAAATGTAAAACCGATGCCATCTATAACTAGCTTGGAAAGTGTAGCAGGACAAGATTCAATCAATTGACTTAAGTTGGTTGGTTTTTTTATGTTGATATTGGAAATTGGAACGCCAGTCACCACATTCGATCTTCAAAGTGTGAAGGACTTCCATACGCTTCAACTCGATCAATGGAATAGGCACCATGTATTCCAAATGGAGATTCTCGATGTATTTTGATTGATCCGATTGAGCGAGTTGTTCCAAAAAAAAATATTCATCGTCGATGTCATCAGGTGCTTTAACTTGAAGATTCTTTAACTTGAAGCCATATTCACCAAATTTCTTAAACGCATTCAAGCCATTACAATAAGGGTCGAAACAGAAAGTGTCTATTTGAGATCCAATATCTTGATAGAGCGGAATAATGCCCTTGGTATAAACCTCCTTTGCATAGCCCTCGTTCTCTGTTCTAATTACGAAATCATCGCCTTTAGGACAACTGACTAAAGGATATTTCTTGTACATGTACTTGTAGAATTGGATGTGTGTGTGTAAATTTGGAACATTTTCAATATTATACTCCAGATCTGTGATTAAAGAGAGAAGAAACGCGCTATAGAAGAAACGCCAAGTCTAACTTTATCATGTTTATTTTCAAACACAGCGATACTTAGAAAAGAAATGGTTGGCGGCTCATCCAAATAAAGTGATAATATAATTCATTTTCTTGCAAGGTATATCGTCTTTTTTTACTTCAGTACTTTTAATAATTAATCGGTATGGAGGAATTGTCTGTCACCATACATAGCTGATCATGGGCTAGAAGAAGAAACAGGTAGTCTATTGTATGTGATGGAAAAGACGCTTTGCGCGGAGTTATAAATGACATACCCTGTTGAATGGGCCTTTTTTTTTGTTTGCCGACCTTGTCAAGGCTTTTTAACTTGTACAATAAATAATGTCCTTGATTAATCGTGCATTAACCAATGTCACTTTGAAGACACAGTCAACCCTTACCAGACCTTGTATTTCACCTTTATTAAAAAACACAGCAGGTAGTTTCACAATAGCAACAGCAATAAGAAAGTGATAAATAAGCTGACTCCACCCCCCTTGTCACTTTAGAGCTTAACCAAGTGAGATGGGCTACCAAGAAATCAGGAGGTTCTTCACGCAATGGTAGAGATTCTGCCGGTAGAAGATTAGGAGTTAAAAAATTTGGAGGACAAGAGGTTATTCCGGGCAATATAATTGTACGTCAGAGAGGTACTAAATTCCATCCTGGTGATAATGTAAGTGTCATTATTATTACTATATAATATAATATATAAAAAAGGGCATTATTTTAACTGTTAAGCGTATATATATAAAAAAAGGTGGGCATTGGTAAAGATCATACCTTATTTGCACTTGAACCTGGATATGTCCGTTTCTATAAAGACCCTCAACAACCCAAGCGTAGATTAGTTGGCATTGTTTACGAACGTGAGTCTGTACTTCCTATTTCACCAGATCAACCCAAGCCTAGAAGATTTGATTTGATTGACTTGAATGCATTATAAATAAATGTAAATAATTAAATAAATAAAAATACATAAATAAAAAGTCTCTGTGTTTTTAAATGTTAAAATGATTTTTTTTATTGCTGTTCTATACACATTTATGATTTTAATTGTTAATTTCCTTTGCAAATGTCTCGGCGACAATAAGAGGAAAGACAAGCGTAGCCTCAGCATAGATTTTACAAGACTTACTGTCAGCACGAATCTTGCCCCAAGAAACAGCCTCATCAGGGCGAGCACCTGCATCACTGCCATCGAATTCCTGGGCAGTGTTGATGTAAACTGCATAATCAGCTCCATTTCTCATCAAATTTGCGTTACAAATGTGATGCTTGATAATACCACCACCCAAGATAATCATACCCGTCTTCTTTGCAAAGACAGCCTCGTTATTCATGTTGCGGATATCGGCAGCAATATCAATGATCAAACCAGGGTTTTTGTAAGAGTGAAAGTAGATCATATCACCGAGGGAACCGTCTGTGATGGCCGGGCAGTAGACGGGGATGTTGTTCTTACTTGTCCAATAATAAACACTAGACTCATCATTAATTTCTTGTCCAAGACGATGGATCATGCTAGAGGGTGTCCAAATCATGTTTTTCTCCTTTTGCTCTTCCAGCATTTTATCGAAAATGGGCAAAATCCAATCCTCAAACTTACAATAATTGTTATTAGGTACCAGTAGATTACCAATACGGTTCAAACCCTTTTTACGAAGCTCGCTGCCCTTCAATGCAAAATCACCAAGGTAGGTGGGTGCAAGGCATTTAATAAAGTCCTCTTCGACGCCACCAGCTGTGGCTACCAAAACGTCTACCATCTTGTGTTGGACGAGGAAACGGATGATTTCGCGTAGACCGCTGGAGATGAGGTTGGAGGTGAAGCCTAAAAAGATTTTACATTTGGTATTTTTGCGTACTTCGGGATCAAGGTATTCCTGGACTTCATCATCTTTAATAGCTTCATCTGAGAGACGCCAGGCTCTCTATTAATGTATACAGACATTTCTTTTAATATTCACCATAATAATAACAATAACAATAACAGTAATGCATGAATGAATATGTATGTATATACTTTACCATCTCCTTAATAATATCAATGCCTTCACCTAAGCTACTTGCTTGATAACCCATCCTTTTGTAAGAACCCAACAAGTCAGAAAGTGACAATTTTTTGTTAAAGTCAGGTCCTTGAATAAGAACGGAACCCTCGGGCATTTCTACCGACTCTACAAATACTGCATCAAGTGCTCCCTTGGGCTCAGACTGGTTAGTGTTACTAGGATTGGACATGATTTTTGAGTTTGTCTATTCTGTATATGTGAAAGAAGCCGAGAAAGAGGAAGGAAGGAAAGAAACAAAAATAAACCAAAAATAAATAAGACAACACGAATATCGGAGCGTGGTTTTTTTTTTATAAAAAAAAACATGGTCACATGAAGTTAAGCAAGAAACAAAAAAAAAAAACGCCTTTCTTTCATACACGAATACAAGAATGGATAGAGAAGAATAAAGTCAAAAGAAGGATGAGGCATTGAATTGTTATTTGGTATGTTTCTATTTTATAAAGCATTGCTCAAAAATCACGTCAACAATAAAACCCAAAAAAAAATAAAAAAGAGGCTTGATGTTAATGCGCGGTGGAATAATAATATGATTGGATAAACCAATGAAAATTTTTCTTCAAATGATTTTACATTCCGAAGTGAGTATAAATCACATTCCACTTTTTGTTGTCTTTTTTTCTTTTCTCTCTTCTTTATACAAAAAAAGAACTAATTTTGATATAATGTCTTTCCGTGGTCGTGGTGGTTGTTACAAGTGTGGTGAAAGCAAGTAGAAAGTTTTTTATTTTATTATTTTATGCTGAGAAAGTGAGAACTTTTTCGAGAGAAAAATATATGCACTTTT
>VCJM01000360.1:2315-15169 GCA_024139495.1 Backusella sp. ASU-2019c | reverse complement strand
TTTTTTTTTTTTTGTCATTTTACAAGTACCACTGTCGAGGACAAAGAAATTAAGGGCGTTGTATTTTTACTTGTTTTAAGACCTTCTATAAAACATATACTCGTTATTATAAGCACTTTTTTATCATGGAGCTTATCATCTCCCAATATTCTATTCCGACCCAAAGGATAATCTGTAGAAAGGTTTGGATTTATTTGTTCTAGAGATCAAGGTGAATATAACACTTTAAGTTTTATACAGTTTTTCCTTCAGCAACCAAGACAGTGTGTGATATCAGGATAAACAATTATAAATTTATCATAAGATCAATCTTTATTTCCATCATTACTTTTTGAGGGTGCTAAGGGGGGAGGTCAAGGTATTTCGAGTTGGTTCAAAAAATACACCGGACCCGATCCAAACATGAACATTTCAACATCCAACAACTTTAATGGAGGGCCTTATCATTCCCATATCCAAAGTGCACATATTGCTTTGCAGAAATAAAATAGAGGGCTTTGTATTTATACTTGCTTATAAACATGGTTGCACCTTTTTGCAACCAGAAGAATGAAACTTTGCATACTCAGGAGCAGCCACATCGTAACAAAAAAAGAAAGGTAAAATACTCCTGTCTTGATGGACAGACTTGGTTTTTTTTTTTCCTTATTGTTTATCTCTAGTTGGGATATTGACAATACTAACAGCAACACATTACCCTTATTACCCTTCTTCCTTGACAATAATACCTTATTGAACATACCCAATGACTTTGTCTGTTTGCTTGGGCATTTATGGAGCTACCTTGTTTAATTTATTGTCCTCTGTATTCATCATGATTGTAGCAGTAGGTTTATTATAAATTTGTGTATCAAAAAACTTTTATACATATATAGATTACACCAATATGAGGAGACCATTATATAACAGAGTCTGGACACTCTTGCATTCAAACTGAAAATAGCGGTTGTACGTTAATTTTGCGGGAATAGCAACAGGATACATGGCATGGTCATGCACATTGAAGTGAGCACTTAAAACGGGTTGCTGACTATAACCAATGTTTCGGTACATCTTGTTGCCTGCAACATTCACTCTTAAAGCAAAAAGTGGTAAATGGATATCGACAAGGGAAAAATGCTGATCCGGTAACAAGAGAGGGTGCTTCATTGTATTGTCTTTAAGAACAAGAGTGTCCAGCTTTGGAAAGTAGAAACTGCATAAATAGTGTGAGAGACTATCCATTATTTTACAGCTTTTCAATTCGAAGCGTTTTAAGGATGAAGAATACCATCCGGCTGATTTACTGTGTTGATTTAACGTAATTGTAGCGTTTGATAAACCAAATGATGCTAGTGATGTCGGTAGCTCATTTATAAGCTTATTTAAAGCCACGCCATTTTCATCTTGTTCAACCTCATCGCCTTCCATAAAGGTGAGTTCAAGTTGGTTTAATTTGGACAGGCCGTTTAAAATACGCCAGTCGGTAGCTGGCATATGCATCAAGGTAAGCGAGACGATATGACTGTATTTGACGAAATTGAGCACTTCATCGCGTAGTAATGGTCCACATTCCACACTTAGTGATAGTTTTTTCAAGTTGTGTGGCAAGCACTTTAAGACTTGACTCATGGGTTCGAAGGATCCAAAATCTTTATCCAAATTGAGTTCAATCAGGTTATCATTGGAAAGTAGCATACGGGCACTCGACGAGTGTAAGCCACCATCTTGAGACGCAGCTAGTGTTAGGTATTTTAATTTGGGATACTTTGACGCCATAAATCTATATAAAGAATCATTGTACGAGGTATATTCGTCGTGGTCGATGATGTCTAGTCTTGTTATTGACTCCACAGGTATAATCGTGAATTGATCTGGTGGTTCCGGGCCAGTGACGGTACAGTTTTGAAGCACCAATGTCTCAAGCAGAGGCACATTTTCGTGTAAATCATTGATGTCTTGGTATCCAAACGCAAACAGCTCTATTTTGAGCGTCCTTAATTGGGGTGTGTTTTTCAGGCACTTGATCAGGTCCTCCAGCAAGGTGCCGCCATAGTCAACATGTCGGAGCTCAAGTGTTGCGAGTTTCTGGAACTGTCCCGTGTTTAAAAACCTGAGAATCTCGTGCGAAAACCGAAAATCAATGTAGGTTTCGAGGTGCTGATGCCACGTATAAAACTGCTGCGCCTCTTCAGGTGTGTAATCTGCGTATTCATCTATATCTTCGTGTTCGTCTTCTTCATCGTCAAGAAAAGCCGCAAACTGTAGCTTTGGGAATATTGTGGCAAGTTTAATCAGTGATTGAGATCGATTTAGTATCAGCCGCTTACAGCTCGCTGGAGTACCTTGAAGTGAGTTGAGAAAGGCATGAGACGCAATTTCATCTAGAAGCGGAATTGTTTCTAATTCCAAGCCAGAGTGTAAACAATGCGCCCAAGAGCGGCAGACAAGTTTGCACTCTAGTTTCTGCTGATAATGCAGATATGTGAAGATGTGACGAAGCAGGTGTCTTGGTATATTATCCATCAAGTGCAGAAGCTGAAAAAGACGCAGCAATCAAATGTAAAAGGGTTCAATAAAACACAAATCCTCTTGTCTCACGTGCACTGATAATGTCACGAAAACAAAAATAAAATAATGCAACGATTTTTTATTTATTTCCTCGTTTTCACCCAAAAAAAAGGGAAATGTACGACTTTTTAAAAAAACGTTCATGTGGACAGATTACCGCTCGACAATTCCGAATTGCAGAAACGACAAGAAGAAGTTACCTTGTTGAATTAAGTAACCGAAAAGAAATGAGCTTTAGTCAACGAGGTAAATAAAGACAGACAGAGAGAGAAACTGGCGCAGCAACATGATGATATTCATTTTTCTTGTGCTATTTCCAGCTGGTGTTAGCAGTTTATCCATCGAAAAATTAGAACAACGATAGTAAAGGATCTTTATATTTTTAAATAAGGCAATTGTGGATTAATTGGAAAAACATAAAGTCTATTATCAGGCGGAGGAGGCGGTAAAATCAACTTGTATGATTTACATCAAGAACAAAGCCCAAACAAGCCATTATCAAGTACATCAAAGTAAACAACAAGAAGAAAAGGTAGAATACAGAGGGTAACTTTATATACATTGCATTTCCAAAATAGAAGTGATCAACATCAATATGCAGTCACTTCGGTGAACTGGTACCCTTTTGATACAGGCATGTTTGCGACTTCCAGCTTTGATGGAACCATCAAGCTGTTTGATACCGAGTCACTGGCATGTGTCTATACGTTTGAACTAAAGTCAAAGGTCAATAGCTCGTCCATGTCGCCTATTGCTTCTCATAATTTAATTGCTTGCAAGTATTATATATTGAAATGTACAAATAAGTAAATCATAACAAAACAAATATATATAAAAATATAGGCGTTGCTAGCGAACCCAGAATTAGATTGTGCGACTTGAACAATGGCACCTACACTCATTCATTAAAGGGCCATGAGGGATCGGTCCTATCGTGCACCTGGTCCACACGCCGTGAACACATTCTGTACTCTGGAGGGTAAGCTGTCCTTACTATTATCAGGATATATCATATAATAGTACTAATATTATAATAATAGCAATGATGGTACGGTTCGTGTTTGGGATATAAGGTCGGTGGACTCAGCTTTAATGTCTTTGGATCAGGACAATGCAGGTACTTGTTTTAATTTACAAAAAGGATGCCCCTAATTTAATATATATATCAAGTGGATCAAGATCCCTTAGCAAGCACTAATTTGGCGCATGGAAAGGGCGTAAACGGGGTGTCAATGACAGCAGATGGACGGCACCTTGTATCACTCGGGTTAGATGAAAAGATCCGGTTATGGGATACAGAGACGGGACACAACACATTTGTTAATTATGGAAATACCTTTCGAAATGCCTTTAAATTCTGCCTCTACCCAACCAGTTCGGGTCCATTGGTCAAACCCCCACTGCTGTATGTCCCAAGTGATGATAGACAGGTGCTTGTTTTTAACCTTTTCGACGGCGCATTGGTCAAGAGACTAAAGGGCGCTTATGGAAGAGTCACTTGTGTGGATCAGCGAAAGGAATATATGGATTTATACAGTGGGTCCAAGGGTGGCGACATCATGGTTTGGGAGCCTCCAATGCAAGACGATCTCGGAAGCTATATGGAAGAGGTAATTCATTCATTGGTTTTTGTGGTGTATGTATTTAGTAATCGGGTATATCATAGGATATGGATCATTGGAGTGATAGTGGCGAATCTATATAATAAGGGGCCATTGAATGAAAATAAATCTAAGAATCTTTTAGTTTTGTTCAAGGTCCTTGTTTTTTTTTGTTTTTTTTAATTTTTTTATGTACGTGTGTAACGATGCTGTTGTGTTGAACAGTGGATCCGGGACCGATTCATGAAACACACGCAGAAAAATAAATCCATCTTTATATATATTTAAGCATCAATGTCAATTCATTTTCTACTCTTCTTCTTTCTCCTTACTTTTTATTAATACATAATTAGATATATATATATATAAAATACAAAATGGGTTGTTGCATGTCTCATTCGTTTTTTGAAAAAGTAAGTCGTACTACAAACAATATATTCTATTCCGTTATATTCATCAATTATAAAAGGATGCTGTCTATGAAGTGGTTTTGGATCCTAATGGAGTGGCAAAGCGTGTTGCAAAAGGAAAAGGCACACATTACGTTTATATATCACAGGACAATGAGACACACTTGGAGCAAAAGGTAAATATATACATATACCAAGATTCTGCCTATGCCGTTATTGATTGTGTCAAATCCTCTATAGTCTGAAATGATAGCATCACCTGCGGCCATATATCAATCAAGAAACAAATGGTCTTCATTAAAAATACCTCCACCTTACGAAAAACGTGTATATCCCATGGAAGAAAAACCCTTACAATAACTTTTTTTTTTTCAGCTTACAAAACGCCTATTATCAATTATTATTACTATTATTATTATTATTATTCCCGCATTAAGAAAAGATGTTGATCCATCTTTTTTTGTCTCAAAATTTTTCCATTTGTTTTCAGCATTCAGATATATATAGATAGTTATTTTTTATTATATAAATAAAGAGCATGTAGATTATATAAACACTCGTTAACAAAGACGGATGTGTAGATTTGGATATTGTTTTCCTGAACCCCCTTTGTCTTTCTATTTTTGTACTTATTGTACCCCCTTTGTCAAGATGAGTATATGGTGAATTGATTTGTGATATGTAATATCCCTTTTCCTATAGCATAAAGTTGTGATTTCAATTTTTTGTAGATGAGAGAGCGGGGTAATCCAAGAGGCAGTGTAAACGTATGGCTTTTCAACCTATTCTCGATTAACAGAAGATCTGTCAACCCATCCAATTTGGATTATAAGTAGGTTGAAAACACTTTTCTTCTCTTACCCATGATGGAATATAGTCCCATGCTGTAGTTGCTATCTGGTAAAGCAAAAGGATGCATTAGAGAGTTTTTGGCATCCATTTTTTCACTTTGTCAGATTAAATTTTTGTAATATAGGTCACAATGACAGTTTAAGTGCCTTTTTTTTTCTCAATTTCTTGAAAAAAAATAGATATTTCTTGGTACTATCACTATTAAAATGGACACAATAGGTGTAATAAATAAAATACACAAATAGTGCCTGTATATATATATATATTATTTTAATATTATTACTCTAGTTCCAGTTGAACACTCCGTCTATGAACCGATGGATACAAGTCCTTGTCACCCCGCATAGCCTTGATCCAATTCAGATTTTACTATAGAGCCTTCCAAGTAATCTCGAATAGCCGTAAAATAACCAGGTTGCATGCATGTATCGTTATGCATACCCTCATCAAACCCAATCCATGTATTTTTTGCTCTCGAATCATTCAACTCGTGTAACTTTACCATATGGGATGGTGGGACGAGCTCATCCTTCGCTCCAGATAAGAATAAGATGGGGGTTTTGACAATGCGCTGAATGCTTTTTTCACTGGGCCATTGTTGATGACAGAGAAAGGTAAAGTATTTTAAAAAGGGTAAAACGCTGGGTATTAATTTAGGCTAATGATGATGATGATGAGTTGTGGCGTTTTGATTTTTGATTTTTTCTGTCTTCACTAACCAAGCTTAAAAAGGTATTTTCAATCATCAAACCGGAAAAGATGTCTTCGTTTCGAGATACAAGATCAATTGCAACAGCACCACCAATGGATTGTCCATAAGCAACGAGAGCTGTCTTGCTTAGAATGGGATGCTCCTTTACATATTCAAGTATAGTCTAATATAAATAGTATAAACAACCAATGAAATCATAGGTATGATTATTCCGTACCTGAGAATCGATCCTTAGCCCTTTCTCATTTGGTTTGCCTTCACTCTTTCCATAACTATATTACATAATATAAACTACGTGTCTGCATTTGATATATTTATACAACTTACCCTCTATAAGATAGCATGACTACATTACATTTAAATCTATCAAAAAGAACCTTTGCAATAGGCAATCGATGACCCTACATCATCATGATATAAAATGAATATACAAGTATATACATAAACAGTAAAAATAAATACCATATTTCCTGCATTTGCCTACATAGTCGAGTATTTGATTAATACCGCATAACAAGATGAAAAAATAGGCGACACACTTACATGAAAGTAAAGTATAGTTGGTGATTTTCTAGCCATATTTTCGTCGGGTTGAATGATGATATAACTTTTCAATTTGACTTTATCCTTTGTCACCAAAGTCTCTTCTATGTACTGCAAGCCGAAATCTGAAGGTTTCGCCACCTTTTTCATTATTATTATTAGTTGGGTGTATCAGTATATTATTTGATTTCTTATTTACTTGTTGACGAGAGCCTTCGGGATAGGACGCAGGATATATCAGACTGCATTGATATAAATATAATAGCACAACACCCGTTAAGCCAGTGATGCCTGTAAAGGTCAAGACATAGTTTAACCAACTTGGTAAACTATTCTTTATTGCAATTTCAGGCATGTTCAAGCAGATGAGCAAGATGAAAAAGAAAAGAAAAGAAAAATATAATAATAATAATAAAAAAGGTTTTTGTACTCAGATTTTGATATTTATTTATTTGACAATACTAACAGTCAATTCACTTGCATTTGTGTCCTCTGATACAAGGTCACTGCTAGTTAATCCCTCTAATTTTTGATAAACAAGCTGAAGCATTGTCTGTTCATCAGAATCAGGCTTTACTCTGATTTCTATTGTTCCAACGCATTTCCCATATGTCGTTTGCCAAAAATGAACACGATCGACTCCAATGATATTGGGATCTTGCAGAATCTAGACAGATATGACGCATTAAATCTCTTGATTCCCATTTTATCTTGCTATTTTACCTCTCCAAGTCTTGTCTCGACGCCGTTCTGAACTGTGTTGGGTGTTGTTTGCAACAAAACCTTGGCCAATGCCTTTGCGGTTGGATAACCAAGATAAAACATGACGACACTTTCACAAAGGGCGATTGTTTTATCGACAAAGGGAGTTGCAATGCCAAACATGTGTGAGCAGAGCACAACAGCCCCGCAAAGCACAATGGAAGAGGAATAGACATTGGATAAAAGCGAGTTGATGGGATTGCCTCTTGTTCTATTGATGACATTATACGTAAAGCCATGGACAGTGGTTGGTCTTCTTCTAAGATCTAATACATGTTATGTTTGCTTTAATTTATCTGTATTTATATATCATGCAATCCCAATACTTTACATTTAACAAAATTTTCATGATTTCTAAATCCAACACAAGAAAGACAGGTGGCCGAGATACCTGCTCCAATCAAAAGAAACATACCCACACTGAATGCACCATGATGGTTATCTTGATGCAGTTCTTCGTTGTGATGGCTTTGTAGTAAAAAGTGCTCCAATGACTCTTTGGTGTTGTGCATGGTCGCAAACAAGAGATAAATTGTGGTTCCCAAAGCGAATACAATTTCATAGCGATGGGCACTAATATATAATGGTTAAACAACATCATCTCTTATACTGCAATGTCCTTACCCATACGGTCGCTTTGTGTTTGAGATGCGAAATGCTGGATTTGTACGTAAAATACTTGATACAAATGTGTTTAATATACCCAATGCATCAAATAGCATCAAGTAACCATAACCAATTAATGCTAGGAGGAAAATTGGTTACAAAAAAAGGGGGCTATCACTATATTTTAGATTAAAGAAACTTACATAGGCTCTCTCGACCCATACCCATACAATAAAGCCAGATACTGATGCCAAAATGGATAAGAAACCATGTAAATATGGTCTTTTGGGCTGGTATCAGTTTGGAAAACACTTGGAACCACGAGGGAAGTGGGCGTGTGTAAACAGGTGTGAAGGTTGTATGGCTGTGGCTGTGATCATGATGGTCATGGCTGTGATGGCTGTGGTCGTGGTCATGGCTGTGATGGCTGTGGTCGTGGTCATGGCTGTGATGGTCATGGTCATGGTCATGGCTATGATGGTCGTGGTCGTGGTCATGGTGATGATCATGATGGTCGTGCTGGCAAGCAGCGATATTAGCATCATTGTGTACGTGGGGATGCTCATGCGAATGGTGGTCATGGGTATAATGGTCGTGTTCCTCCACTTGCTTAACAAGTGATGTTTGCACATTCTCAGTCAGTGGTGGTGCATCCTGCAAACAAACAAACAAAGAGTTGAGTAACAAGATAAAAGATAAGAGGTGCAAAGGTAACAAAAACCTTCTCACTGGTTGTATTGGGGGGTTGAGCGTGTTTTTGGATATATAAAGGTGACGAAGACTGAATAGTGATACCCTTTGAAAGAGGTTCGTTTTTAGTCATGGCCTGATCAGACACTGACTTTTTTTTAAATTCTCTCTTTGAGTGCATGGCCAAAAAAAACACGATTTTTAATTATTTCATCCGAATTTATTAGCAAAATGCTTATTGTGCCGGAAATGGCTCTGAACCAAAAACAAAGTGACGCGCTACTCTCCATTTGGAAGGTGACGTAAAAAAATACAAAAACGAATCGTTTCCGGTTTTGATCAAGGCGCTTGATCTTTCCACAAAAGTGTCATTAAAGGAGTAACTAAAGTAGAAAACGAATGAAATGACCTCTAATGATGCCTTTAAGGCTCTCTATTCAGGTGATGACATACTTTTTAGATGGAAAAGTCAACGCGCGGAAAGTGAATGCCAAAAGTATTTTTATTTGTAACACAGCCAAGTAAAACGCTACTGTTCTTTTCTATTGTCTTCTTTCTTTTCTTGTTTCCGTTTTTCGTATTTCTTGTTAACGAACTAGGGCGATTGTTTAACAATTATACCAGCATCCGTTTCTTTTCTTGATTTATAAAGGTTTCTTTTGTATATTTATATACATATCCAAAGGAGAAAAACATGTCATCTTGTTACAACGATTTACCATCCGAAATACTACAAAAGTTATTAAACCTTGAACTTGAATTGAATGATGGAGACATCACACCAAAAGGCTTCAATAAAAAGAAGAATCAATTATTAGAAACATATTATGCGAGAAATACAATACCAGAACATCAGCCCTTACCCGCAATAGAGATAAACATGGCTCAAAAGCCAGATAGCATTGAACCGTCTGCAGCTGATGTGAAGGATTTTTTAGACTTTTTACCTTCGCCAACACATTCGCCAACACATTCGCCCAAGGACACAAGTTATATGGAACACGCTAGTCAGCATTACAAAAGAGATAAAACACAAGTTAATAGCAACACACCATCCATAGTAGATCCATACACAAAACATGATGCCTCAAAAAACAATCCACTCACACCAATACCTATCTCTTTGATGCATTCCAGATCGCCTTCATTGGATTTGAGGCCAGATATGATTTATACTCCATCAGACTCGGGTAAAAAAAAAATGTGATAAAAAAAAATGAACGGCACTTTAATGATTTTATTTTTTCTTTGCGTCTCACAAAAATAATAAATTAAGAAATTTGGAAGTCTGATCATGCAAGACAGCCATCGATTAAATCCGCACCGAGCACCCGCTCCGTCAATTCTGACAATAGGTTATTGGGGCGCAGCCGCTATCGCGAAAGCGACATGGCGTCTTCCTTCAAGGCCATTGCACCCCCACCTCAACCTTTTCATGACGCCATCTCCATGGGAACACAAATGGCGCCACTGACCATAGACAAACACATTGATAAAAGCCAGTTTAGACACCTTGGAGAGTGTCTACAATCTCAAGCCACAAGCACAGCAGACGCATTTATTCTTGGAGAAACACGTCTTTCTTACAAATCTCTAAACGAAAAGGCAGCTTGTATTGCGCATAAACTCAATGGAAGAAGGGTGGCACTCATCTATCGCACATCTGAGATATTGCATTTTATTCCTGCGCTTATGGGCTGCTTTTTAGCAGGCATACCTGCTGTTCCGATACACCACCATGATCGTGCCGAGGTTTTGTTTATCCTCAACATCATGGATATCGATGTCATCTTGACTACCAGCAACCATCCATCCATGGATCTTCCACCGCACATATCCATATGGAAAACCGATATTACGATGGATCGAAAAGTAGATGGCCTTTTAGATGTGGTACCTGAATTGGCTTATATTGAATTTACCAAAGCAAACGATGGTGAACTCAAGGGTGTTACCGTGTCACACGTCTCTATGATGGAACAATGTGCTGCTATCCACGCCTCTTTCAATGGCAAGGATGAAAGGATATTGAGCCATTATGATCCGAGGAAGCAGGTGGGATTGATTTTATCCATCTTGTATCCGATTTATGCTGGATCCACTGTGGTATTTGTAGGACAGGAAAATACGCCTGCTCATTGGATTCAATTGGTTTCAAAATACAAAGGTATAGTATTAAACGAGGGATGAAGAAATAGACCAATTCATTTTTTTTTTTTATCTACTACCTTCAAGTCACCATGGCATTGACCGATTACTCCAACATGAGATGCGTCACCCGATTTTTTGAACAGCACCCTCAGGACAGTAAGAAAGCGACTCTATCTAGCCTTTGTCACCTTATTATTAACACGACTACGATACAAACCAGATTGAATGCGCACATCACGGAATCGCTCCTTCGACCCTTGGGCTGTGCAGAGAATGCTATACGTCCCATTCTCTCTTTACCTGAATATGGAGGGCGGATCATTTGTATCCATGAGGATGTGTTTCAGTGCTTTTTGGATACCCGTGCATTGATGACATCCAAGGTCAAGGTCTTGGATGGTCAAGGGACATTAATAGAGGCTTCTGGGTTTTGTATGCCAAATGGTAAAAAAAAATTGTTGGTCCATTCATGAATAAAGAGACAACTAACATTTCTCCTCCCACCCATAAAAGCCACTGTTGCTATTGTTGATCCAGATACCACCGCATTATGCACGCCCGATACGTTAGGTGAGGTCTGGGTAGACTCACATACCACAGATGAGTTTTGGGGCCTCACCCAACACACCGAGCTTATCTTTCGTGCAAGGCCCATCATGGTAGCGCCAGGTCATCCACCTCAGCTCTATCCGGGATCGTTTCTTCGAACAGGTCTGTGTGGCACCATGATTGAAGGAAGACTGCTTATTATGGGCTCTTATGAGGATCGTATCCGCCAGAAATTGGATAGAGAAGAAGGGGTGTTTTTTTCTAGTGCTATTTTGGATACGATGAGTAGAATTGTACAAGTAGATCAATGGTACTTGTTTATTATTATCTATCCATCCCCCAAAAACTAATCGTTTTTCAATCTAGTGCTGTATTTGAAATATTAATCAGAGACCAACACCTACCCGTCATCATCTGTGAATCTGACGAGCCCTTACTTGACATCAAAGCCAAACAAATCAACAACATGTTGGTTGACCTACACGGTTTACACCCCTTTTGTATCGCCTTTGTGAAACCAAACACACTGGCACGTATTCAGGGGCGAATCCACGCACTACTTGTCAAGCGACACTTTGTACAGGGCCGACTTTTTCTACAATACCTCAAAATCAACATGCTCAACATGGCATGCAAAGATAGGCGTAAGGAAATCATGACCTACGAGAGGGGAGTGCAGCATACCAGTATGGAAACGGTCAAAGTGGTTTTGGATGAACGTACGCATACCGACATGTCGCGTTTCACAAACGTACTCGAGATACTCCAATGGCGTGCATCGATGCACTCGCAAGATGTCGCATTTGTATTACACCCCAGCAAAAAATGGACTTGGAAAAAGACCTGTACCAAAGTGGCCACAATGGCACGTTATCTGTCAAAAAAGGGCGTACAATATGGCAACAAGGTCTTGGTATCAGTGCCCTTTGGCCTGGATTATCTGTTGGCCATCTATGGTCTTCTTGCCGTAGGTGCCATCCCAGTCCCTGTCGAACCTGTACCTGAATCAGTACAGCTCTTGGTAGCTGTGTGTCGTGACCTTGCCGTGTCATACATTCTTATTGGCAAGGATGACATTTTCAAGACGGCCTTGAAGCACAAGGATGCAAAATTACCCAGGATGATCAATATAGCATCCATGCGATTTGGAAAAGAGGAAAGTGTATGTCCACCAAAAGGAGGAGGGTCAGATGCGGTGATTTTAATACATCATTCACCTGCAGGACATCGTTATTATGCGTACATTGGACATGATGTCCTGATGAATCGATGCAGGACACTCAAGACGACCTGTCAGATGAGATGGCAGAGAGGCATTGCTGCCTCGGGATTGGGGGCATATGATGGCTTGGGATTTATCTATGCTTTGTTTTGTGGTGTGTATGTGGGTTGCACGACGGTGTATTTGCCAACACAGATGTTTTATAC
>VCJM01000350.1:0-14867 GCA_024139495.1 Backusella sp. ASU-2019c | reverse complement strand
AAAAAAAAAAAGACTAATAATATGACATGGTCCTTATTTTTATTTGAAAAGCTTCATTTCTATTTATTAGAGATATCTCTTTTAGTGCTAGATTTTCAAACAAACATTTTATTTCACTCACTACGGTATGCAGTATAAGAATTGTTTGACATTTTACACATTAAGTTTTACTATTTATATCATATAGGGACAATATGTACCATACGTAGCCACAATGACGTATCACTGTTACATTAACCTTTATTGCTAATATTTGCTATTCACCAATTACATCAAGCTTCCATTTTAGTGAATCGAGTTTTCTATTACCTTTTTGAGAATTATGTGATTCTAGTTTGTTTACAAAAGAAATCATATTTTCTCTCCTTGGATCAGTCTGGCAAATCTTAAAGTTATCTTAAATTCAATTCATGCTCTCGATAGGGCGAAAATAGTGGATTCATAGATAAAAAAGCAAGCCCTATTATGAAGGAGGAAAACCTGCATTAATATCACTCAATATCTTTCATCAGCTCAAGATCAATTACTTTATTTGAGAAATAACACTTATCTGTATTTTTTAATGCTTTTCGTTTGGTTACTTTAATCAGTTTTCCCGCCAGTTTTAATATATATGCATGCATCATTTCATCATTTGCTTGTATGCTATACTTGGAGTCTAGCTTAGTTATTTTAACGGTAAATTAAAAAGGCGGCTTTTGTTAGTGTAGCAATACCATGTTTAATTGTTATTTTACATTTACAAAAAAATCAGTGTACTCATACATGCATTAATATTGTGATTACCTTTAATTTAATCAGCTTTTTAGTCTTGTAAAATCTCGTAGATGAAAGCTGGTAAAATGATAGTCTCTGACTTTCTTACACTAGAATTGTTTTATTGTAAAGGGTACTCCTTTTACTGAAATCCTCATATTCTTTATTATTATTTTTCTTATTCCAAAATCTATTTAAATAGTAGCAACAAATTTTTATAATCTGAGAGTATCCTTTCGTGTCTCATATAAATATTTTTTCCATAGCATATCTGCTAATAAAACTCAAAAAACTGAAAAGTATTAGATACCCCAATTTAGAAATATAGTATAAAATAAAATAATAAACTTACATGAATACCCTGCTGGAAAGATCAATTTTCTTTTACTATGATATTTTATTTGTTTTTTTTAATGGAAAATGCTAGTCTAGTGGCCACGCTTGAATTCATGCTATTGGCCATCTTTTTCTTAATTTTTGGTTATTTATTTAAGGCTAAAACAAGAAAACAAAATCGTTCGATAGAAGGGAATTGATCCTTTTCTATAAATGTTTTACTGTCTTTAGATCAACTTTAATACATCTATTTTAAAAGATATGTCTTTATAGTATAGGAATACTTAGACGACGATTATGTTGATTATAAGATATAGAAATAGATCATGAACAGATGGTGTAGCAGTCATCTATGTTAGAATTAAATTAAAGTATCATTCTCCTGAAGAGTGGCAACTTGTCCTCGAAGAAGAGGCTAACATCAATTTAAACAACCAATTCATTCAGTCGATTTTTTTTTTTTTAAATGCATCAACCGAGTTGCTAAAAGAGAATATAAAGATGCACAGGCCTTCTGAAACCAAGGCAGGCACCAAATTAAAGCAAATTTATAACGTACAAAAAGTGAAAAATAAAGCTCTCTCGATTCCTCTTCCTCACAACGTGACTATCTATGATAGAAAAAGATACTCCATCGAGTAGTAGATTGTTATATTATAAAACAAAATAAAGCCAAGAGAGAACCAAAAGTTACCTCGATTAAAGCCGAGAGAAAAGTCCGTGTAATCACTCTTTTACTCACTCTTTTTCTGAGGTACTCACTCTTTTTGTAGGCGTACTCACTCTTTTACTCGGCCGAGCTGTATCCAAAGTGGTTGAACAAGGAAAGAATAAAATTTACTTAAAAACGAACGTACTTTGATTTATTGACCAAATAAGTAACAGGAACAAATCAGTTTTGATGCATCACTCTGGAAAAAGTTAAATTCAAAGATGAAGCACTAATAGCATCATTCCAATTCCTATGTTTAAAAAAAAAAACCTAGATTGGATGTAAATAAAGCATTTATATGGCTGAGAGAAATAGTTTTTTCACAAAAGCAAGGAAAAGGTCAGTTGACTTGATCCAGCCGACAGATTTTTTATAAACAAATTCACATGTCATTTTGTACAACTGATAAAAACTTTGTCTGTTTGCGTCATAAAAGTTTTTTTTGCATTGGTCATAATACTTTTTGATCATTTCATTATTGCCTCTTCTTTGTTATTTTTACTTCATTCATGCCTACAAAAGTAGATTCTATTGAACATCGCTTATTAAATACAGTCAAGGTACTTGCACAATGGTTTTGTTTTATACAACATTTTAATCCTGTTTTTTATAAAAATGTATAGAGCTTACAGTTCGTTTGGTTCATTGGCCATGTCGGCACTTTGCTGGGATCAGCTGCGTATTTTCTAGCGTACCTTACCTTTCGGTTCAACCCAAAAGCATATCGGATAGCATACATGGGAACCTTAATTTCTTATAGTGTTGTTGTTTATAAAACGTATTGGAGGACCACAACCAAAGTGGGAGGCTTTCCAAAAGATGAAAATATGCAATATTTTCTTCTTGCCTTATATTGGTACTTTTCAGATCCAGTTTCAGGTAAAAAAAATTATAAAACAAACCTGTGTGCTTATTTTTAAAACTAAATAAACTCTTTGTAGTCACTTTAATGCCGTATGTTATCTTTTCAACCTTTCATGCAATGGGATACATTCGAAAGGTCATATTGACGGTTATCTTTCATCCTGTGGAAGAAGAGCCCAGCGTTCAAATGATTCAGCAACGATTAAAGCAGTACAGTGATAACTACTACGGTTCAGCAATGCGATATGTGGCACAAATCGAGGTAGTTGTGATTATGGGCCGTCTTTTATTGGGACTGGTGTTTGGATTACGGGTGGTGACCTTTATTGCGTTTACGCTGTTTCTAAGGTTTCGATATGACCTAAGTTCTTATACCCGCCAGGTCTTTAAAGATATCAGGGTCTTTTTAGATCGTAAATTAGTACCTCCCACTTCAAGTTCAAGCATACCACCCATCATCACAAACTGTTATTTAACAACCAGAGACATCATCATTCGATATGGTGCAATGGGATCATCAAGGCAACAGGCCCAATAATGAATTGCATTTATTTATGATTTATATAAAAAGAAGGTTATTGTTTTAACCATTTCGTCAATGATTTATATTCTCTTTGAATCTGAGCAGCGTTAATCTTTGCATCCTCCAATGCATTATTAAGTGATCTGACATATTCCTTTGTGTTTTTATCCTTAAAGTACATCTCGATCTGTTCAATCTTCTTAAAGTCAGTGAATCCGCCCACAACGTAAGTAACAATTCGGCTAAATGCGCTCATGGATTTCTCGAATCGTTTGAAGAGAAGGGCGTAGTTTTTGACAAAGAAGGCCCATAATTTATCACGGGTGTAAGGATTTGTGCCGGCCCTTTTGATATATATAAAGAAAAGTAATGAATACAAAAGGATCAAGCACCTTTTATCTTTGAGGACTTACATTTTATAAATCATCCATGCATCTTGGCTTCGTACCTGTTCGGAATCCATGGCTAATTCCAGCATTTTGTTAATGGTTGGCTTAAATTTAATTTCACTGCCAAGGACCTGCAACGCGTTAATACGTTCATCCATCGTGTTTGATTCATCCTTGTAGATGGCCAATATCTTTTCCCAATAATCCATTTCCTCCTGTTCAGTTTTGGCATACTTGAGCACAATGCGATTGACTGAGGTTCTTAAATCGGGTGAAATGACCTGCTTTTTGCCTGCAGTATACTGTGCAAATTTAGCCTGTGCTTCTTTTACCAGTTTCTCGTTTCCTGAAAGAGCAGCATCTGTGATGGCGAGTGAACGAAGCATACGGCGATCGGTATCTTCGTTCTTTTGGAGGTCCCATCCAAGTTGCTCGGCAATGGGTGAGAATATCTCGCTGCGAAGTTTTTGAAGAACGGGTTCAACGTCAGGGTACTCGCTCCAGATTGCAATTTGGGTACGAAGATGGTCGCTGATCTGTTTCAATACGCTTATAGACAGAGGATGTGAGTGAAATGTCACAAAATGAATAAAGAGAGACTTACTAATAGTTGGTTTCACTTTTGAATGCCTGCAACAGATTTAAAAAGTCCATCATTGTCTTTTCACCACTTCTACAAAACACACCAAGATCGGAGACAATAGAGGCACGATCAATTGGGTCTTTCAAGAGACCATGATCCTTTTTCTTGAGTTCGCTGACCAATTTATCCATCAGGGTATCAGCATAATTGACGCGATAAATGGAAGTTCTACCTTTGTTTAACAAGACAGTATCCTTAATAGAAATACTGTCTGACTTATCCTTTAATACGTGATGGTCGGCTTCGGATAGTCTGAGTGGCACCACCCATGTTACATTGTCTTCATCCTCTTTCAAATCACCTGCCAACAAGTAGCGTGACTGAGAGAGAGAAATGGTCGTGTCATCAATTTGGCTTACGTTCACAACTGGATACTATTTTTGTTTTTTGAATGCATCATTAGTAACATGTTATAAAACGAGTTAAAAGTCATCACAAGACTTACGCCAACTTTTTGTGTCCATGCATTCATGAATTCCGATACATTTCGATGAGACACATCAGAGAGAGCCTGCCACAAATCGGTCATGGCTGCATTTCCAAATTTGTGTGTATTTAAATAAACACGAATACCCTTCAAAAATAGCTCTTCTCCCAACCAGGAACTCAGCATGCGAATAGCAGACGCGCCCTTTTCGTATGAGATGGAGTCGAATATTTGATGAATCTCGGAGGGGTTATTTACGGCCACATGGATAGGGTGCGATGAACGCAGTGCGTCAAGGTCAAGTGCAGTTTCGAGTGTGTCACTGCCAAACATGGTCCAAATGTTCCATTCGGGGAAGATTTGGTTGATGGCATACCATCCAATATACGTGGCAAAGCCTTCGTTTAACCAAAGGTTGTCCCACCAGTCCATTGTTACCTTTTTTATTTATTTATTTAATCATCTTCCAATACAATATAATTAGAAAATAACACTTACTAGATTACCAAACCATTGATGGGCCAATTCGTGACATACAACATAAGCTGTGTGTCTCTTTGAAGCAGCAGAAGAATCCTTGTCATTGAAGAGTATCTAAAAAGTGCGTATTTAGTAAAGGGTATTGTGTCTATTTATAAATGAACTTTACAGCCGTGACTCTAAAAGTAACAAGACCCCAGTTCTCCATTGCACCCGCGTCAAAGTCGGGTATAGCCACAAGATCCATTTTGGGTAACGGGTAGGGTTGTCCAAAGACACTTTCGAAAAACTCCAGTGTCTTTGTTGCCACATCCAATGCGTGTGTGCCCTGACTCACAAGTCCCGGTAAAGTATAGACGCGAGTTCTGATTGGTTTTTCCGTACCTTTTGTGTGGCTTTCAATGTATTCAAATGGACCCACAATGAATGCAACAAGATACGTGCTCATGATGGGCGTCGTGTCAAATTGGATCAGTTTAGTGTCTTCTGAGGGTGTTTCTGAAATCGCATTCATATTGGAAAGTCCAGTGAGGTCATGAGGAATCTCCAATGAGATTGAAAAGGTTGCTTTCAAGGATGGCTTTTTCATACAATATATTAGCGTATTTGAATACATGCTTGGTTTACAAAAAGTACAATACCTCATCCCAACATGGGAAAGCTCTACGAGCATCAGTAGCCTCAAATTGGGTAGTCGCCAGGTATCTTGTAGGAGAATATTCATAAGTTAAATACAATAACAGTGCGGCATAAAAATACGTTACTTTGTATCACCATTTTCAGTTTTATAGGAAGAGCGATAAAAGCCAGCCATTTCATCGTTCAAAATACCTTTGAACTCAAGCCGGAGTTGTATCTTTTCATCTCGTTTAAAAGTCCTACCAAACTCCAATGTTACTTGATGGGACTCAATATCAGAGCTTATGCCGGTGTGGGGGTAACTGTTATCATTGCATTGGATACTTGGATTAATTTGTGGTTGGACCAAAAACAATAACAATCTTACCTGCTATTGCTGTCCTGATCAATAACAACGACACTTGCAGACTCAATGGTAATTTCATTTGCATTAAAGGTAATCGCAGAAGTCTCACTCAACACTTGTAAACTAGTATTTTATAAATAATAATGAGCTGCATATAGAGATTTCAAGCGGATCGCATTCCAACTTACTCTACACTTTCGACTCCGTTATATGTAAAAGCAGCTAAATCCGGTTTCAAGTAAAGGTTGTAATGGGTAGGTTTAACCTGAGTAGGTAGAATCTGTCTTACTTGGCCGTTGACAGCATTGACTGTCTTGCCTTTGCTAAAGTATACAGCAAGGAATATGGGTATAATAAGATACAATCCATAACGCGACCAAAAGGAAGTCCTCTTTTCTTGCTCTTTCGGAACGCTCCTTTCGTCTTCCTTTGTTGTCATTTTTTTTTATATATAAAAAGAGAAAAGAAAGTTGGAGAAAACCACAAAAAAAGTTGGGAGTCATTTAAAAATAAGGTTCTGACTTTCAATATCGTACCTGTTTGTATAAACATAAAAGAAAAAACTTGGCTCGTCTTCACTTCTTGTTCTATTTATTGCTGCTAGTATGATAGGGTAAGCCATCAATTTATGCATACATATGACCATTCAGTGGTATAGTACTTCTTTGCTGTTTCTATGTTGCTTGGAAATAACCTGTTGCAACCCATACAAACATACAAACATTAGTTACGGTAATGCATGGACGCGTTTATATTAAAAAATATTCACTAAAGTCACCATCTCTCTACACCTCCTTTTTCTTTTCTTATTCTCATTTATAATAAACTTTTATTGCATTTTCTTTTCAAAATAAACAAGTACCTCTGTTGTAAAAGAAAAAAGGGGGAGTTTTTTTTAAAAAAAAGTGTAAATGAAAAGATGGTACTAAAAGTAAACAAAATGCTTCATGTATCCATTGTAAATAGAGGAATACACCATATTTAGATGTTCGAAATATGGTTTCAGGCCAAGACTTTAAGCGGTTGTAGTGAAAAGGAGTGCAGTTATTTTAAGGAGCTCAGAATACGCAACAATGTTGTTTAACAAAAGAATATTCTCTTTGTAATAATTGCATAATAAACATGTTCTTATTTACACACAACAAAATGGACATCAAACAATTTAGGCATTATACCAAAGATGGCTTTATATTCAATAAATATGTATGCCCTATATCAGTAAAAAATAAACTATAGATCTTCTTTTTGAAATAAGTCTTATGCCAACATCTATAAAGCGTGTTTTTATAACTGTCAAGTAGTAGCAATCAATTCATATTGAATCATTCAGATCAGATCAATTACCAGTTATTATATATTTTAACTTTTTTATCTCGCTTTATTTATTGATTTTTAATTAAAGCATTAAAGACATCTTGCTTTTGCTTCTTGTGAATACGAATGGGATCTCGGATTGATCCAAATTTATTTGACAACATGAACCAAACAACTGCCTCATGCAAACCCTCTAGCAGCAATAATTAGGTCCCCGACTTGCCGGGTTTTTTCCGGTCCGAACTAATTACTGTGCCACTTTTGCCAACGCTTGTTGAGAAGCCAGCAAATTGATTATTCCTTATTTTGTTTTGTTTTGTTTTTTTTCACTCTTGAAAACTAATCAAATACACAATGTCCTTAAAACTACCACTTCAATCCAAGGCGATTCGACCCAAATTTCAAAGCAAAAAAGCAATCTTTGGTGATGAAGACGATGACGAACAACATGTTCAAGATGAGCTTGTTGTTGGTATTGAAGACAACAAAGTGAAAGAGTAAGTTGATCAAGCCCCATATTTAGACATATTTTTCGATTATTCATATTGTTTATGATAGAGCAAAACCAAAAGAAAAGAAAAAACTACTTGCAATAAACCCTTTACCTAACGCTGATTGGAGAAAGATGGCAAAACATAAAAAAGAACTGTATGTTCCTGCGCAGGCGCTGCAACAAGACAACTTACCGCTAGAAGAGGAAAAAGTCATAAATTATGGTTTACAAGTTCAAAAGAAAACTGAAAATAATGGACAGTTGATACAAGAAGAGGAGATAATAGAACAAGTGCAAGACAACGAACAGCAAGTTATAGACGAAATACCTAAAAGCTTAGAAGAACGTGCTGTTGAGGCTATCATTAAAGGTAAATATCTCTATCTCTCTTTTTGTTGGTTTCTAAACTAAATATTTATATTAAATCTAAAAATCAATCATCATCAATAGATTCAATGGGCCAAGACGACGATGAGGACAGTGGTCCTAAAAAGGTGATTCATGTCGATGAAACACTTGCATTTAGGGACGATGTCAAAAATAGACCTGACGAGACAACCATGGACGACTATGAAAACATCCCTGTTGAAGAATTCGGGGCTGCTCTTTTGCGTGGTTTGGGTTGGAATGAAGGTGAAGGTATCGGGAGAAATAGAAAGGCTTCACCGTAAGTTAATAAGAGAGATTAAAAATCAAGACTGTTTTACTTACCCATTATTATAGTGCTCCATCAGCGATACCTGTAAAACAAAGAGATGCACTACTTGGTTTGGGTGCTAAACCCGAAGATATAGCTAAAGAGCGAAGACATGAACATAAAAAAGCAGCATATACATTTAAAGACACTAGTTTATTCAAAAAGATATCAAAGAAAAAGCTGAACGATAATGACGAGGACACAGATAGCGACCACAGTGAAAGGAGTAGACATAGCAACAGTAGTAGACATAGTAGCAGCAGCAGTAGACATGGTAGCAGCAGTAGACATGGCAGTAGCAGACATAGCAGTAGTAGACATAGCAGACATGACAGTAGAGATAGGAGCAGCGAGTCGACCTCACGTCGACATGAAGATAAAAGGGACCGGGACAGTGATCGTAGAAAAAGACGTGATCGGGATTCCTATAGCAGCAGTGATAGAAAGCGTAGTCGCAGTGATAATTATAAATAAAAAGGACATTGATTTCTTGTTTTTTTGCTTCTATAATTTTGGATTAATGTGTTGATTAAAACTTGCAGGATAGCCAAAACCGAAGATTCTCTTCATGTAGTCCTTTGAATGTCGAGCTATTTTTCTGTAGATCAGGTATAAAGTGTTGAGCATATAGATTGCCATTTGTTTAGATGAACCAGGTGCTTGAGTTTGATATATTGCCTTTGTTACATATTCGTATAAATTGATGATTAGACAGATGGGCCCTTCATTTCGTAAAGGTGGAACTTATCAAATATAACAAAATGAATGCATGTCGGAAATTCCTTGCAGATATTGTCATGAAAAAAATGCTGTGTGAAAAATGGCCTAGTATGTGTTATGTAGGTTCAATATTCAGTGGAAATTATCTATCCTCCTTTTTCATTCTCTCATTTTAGAAATTGTTAAACCCTCAGGGCGACACCAGTATACTTCTAAAATCTCTGTCTAAAAGTACAGGGAATTTTTTTTAGTAAAAATAGAATCTACCGGTTTCTGAACAGAGTAATTCTTAAGACACAATTTGGTATCATTTTTAATAAAAAATAATGAAGTAACACCGAAAAAATAAACTGAGGCTAAAGAAGCCTTACAGGGTCCTTAAAAGGCCATTGATTATGTGTTACGCCTTTATTGTAGGCTCACAAGCGTCTAGTAGACCTCAATCATGTTTGTAGGATACCCACATTCACCTTTTGAGACTAAATGAGGGCTATTAAGAAATAAATATTTTGTTTTTCCGATGAAATTGACAAGAGAATGAGATATATATTTATATATTTCGTATACATTCCACTTTTTTTTCATGGAAATGTGGTTTGGGACTGATTCTAACAGGATTGCAGAATTACAAAGGTTTTAGAATCAAAATTACAATATTTTACTTTTTTATATTTATATTTTTAGAAGTACGTTGTTTGGTATTAGTTCCCAAAATTTACTTTTTGTCCAGATTATAGACATACTGGCGTCACCCTAAACTTCACTGTATTGCACGCTCTACTGGGGATATCTTTTACATCGAAAAGAAACTGAAAAGGTGCATTATCTTTGTGGCTAATCCCAAATGTGCTCATTTATTAGTTATGGTTATAACAACTTTAATCAAGTCTCGTATAACATGTTTAAGACCTTTTAAATAAAGAATACACTAATATGATACAATATTTGCTTGTAGGATAACATGTTAAAACTGGGATATTCATTCCGAATATTGCCATCTTGCTTTACTGTTGCATATTTAGTTCTCTTTCTTTCTTTCTTTCTTTCTCTCTCTGCTGAGGGAGCACACAAGTTGTCCAGATATATAAAAAGAGAATACTTCAATTGCTATCAATTATAGGTCGATTGGTAAACTTTCTATATATTATTTGAAATATGAGTTAATGCTTACAATCATGAGAATAAGCTTCCATTTTGGCTTATCCAATTGAGTCACCCTGTTAAAGATGGGAAGTTGAGTTTTGTCTTCTGTACCCATACATTCAGAGTTCAAATTTATATATTGAAAGTAAAAATATTAGGGTATAGATTCAACGATGAAAACGTAAAACATTTAAATTACCTGACCACAGCATTCATTATATGTACTATCCGATCAAGTAATCATCAGCGAAGAAGACCGCGCACTATGGTGGCAGTCTCGAGCTTCAAGAACAAATAGAGATTCTTATCCCGCCTACAACGGCTCCATTGCAAGTAGATAAAGATGATGTTGACCAGCCCAGATAACTTCCGAACTACATTAAACCTCTATTCTTGCCATTACTACCCGCAAATTCTCCACTATGGTGGTTCACAAAGCTAAGGTATGGTTCCTCTATTGAACCAGAAATCCGGCCGGATTAAAGCATGGCAGAGGCAATGTAGTTCAAAATAAATCTAAAAAAAAAAAAAAATAGTTTGCACCTTATTCTAAATTCTATAAAAATACAAAACTTCCCTAGTAATATATCTATGATACATGTTATCCGATCAAGTAATCATCAGCGAAGAAGACCGCGCACTATGGTGGCAGTCTCGAGCTTCAAGAACAAATAGAGATTCTTATCCCGCCTACAACGGCTCCATTGCAAGTAGATAAAGATGATGTTGACCAGCCCAGATAACTTCCGAACTACATTAAACCTCTATTCTTGCCATTACTACCCGCAAATTCTCCACTATGGTGGTTCACAAAGCTAAGGTATGGTTCCTCTATTGAACCAGAAATCCGGCCGGATTAAAGCATGGCAGAGGCAATGTAGTTCAAAAAGTTATTTTTTTTGAAAGAGTAAAAAAAATCGACCTTTGGGACAATTTTTCGCCAGAATTCGGACTCTCTCGGACAAGTGCGGTAAAGCCACGTGCCACATGAAATTGGATGGTGATTTTTCCCAGAGCATCACAATAAAATAAATTAAACCAAATTTGGTACATAGTCCAGACTATCTCACACAAATAAGCGGGATGTAGTATGGACTGTCAGTATGTCATGAACCTAGTTATACTTATATGAACATTAACAATATTCTTTCTATCGTAATAATGCATATTGTATTGCTAATATAATTAATCTGTAATAATAGGGGGTTTCAGCAGTTAAATAGAATGTTGAACTTTTGAAGTAACTATTGAGTACCCCAAATGTAAACAAAAATAAAGAAGTTATAAATAATGAAATGGTGTAGTGAAAAAACCAAATAACATGAAATGATAGAAGTTCAAACTCTGTTCACGCGTTTCATGTTGTACAAGAGGCATCGTATCAATGAAAAGAAAAATAGCAAAGAAAATGTTTCAAGAAAAAAAGAGATAAAGTTTTAAAAAACACTGCCGAAATAATCGAATGTGTATTTACTATTACTTTGCCTTGTTATCAGAATGCTCCACAATTTACAAATGATATGCATTTGTCTTTGATTTATATTCTTTTTTATTTATTTATTCATTTATACGTGTAAAATATTCTTTTAAACAGAGTTAAATCAACGACATTAGGTAGGTACATCACTGCTTTTATCATTTCGATATTGATTGTAACATTTGTATCTAGTACTTCTAGACATATTTGCTTTTTTCGAAGCTGCTTCTATGGTCATACCGCCAGAGGCACAGTCGGATGTGAAACTGGCTATTTGATCGTCTGTGAAGGTTCTTCCAGCGGTTTTACTAAGATCATGGCTCATTAAATATTTATCGCGATAATTTTTGCCAGCAGGATGAGAGATATTTGCTTTTTTCGAAGCTGCACGTAAACTCATATTGTCTTGAACAAAGTAGTCAATGAATTTATTTATTTGAACTTGCGTGTGATATTTACGCTTTTTTGACTCAAGAGCTTCCATATTATTGTCATTTAAGTATTGGCGATAGTAATCTTCTGCAGAATACTGATTCATATTTACTTTTTTTGAGGCAGCAGCTATGGACATGTCATCATCGACAATGTAGCCAATTACTTCGTCTACCTGTTCTTGTGCGTAGCTCTTTTTAATGCCAATATGGCCGGGAACAGGAATACTAGGATTTTCTTTAAAATAATTGCGGACATACGTTTTTACTGTACTAAGATATATATTTGCTCTGGCTGAAGCTGCCTCTACAGACACCTTGTCATTGATTATGGAGAGAATGAGTTCATCTTTTTGATCTTGTGAGTATGTTGGCTTTCGTTCACGTTTTGCTCTCGATTGCAGTACTGGTTTTGTACCCATATTTTCTTCCTCTACTTTTACTTGAGTATCCAAAAACAAATCGGTATCATCGTATGCTTCCAGCTTGACCTGTGGATCAGATAGAGGACTGATATTCATTTTGCATGTACTACTGGTACTATCTAAGCCTACAATAGGATTACAGTCTTCTTTTTCCTGTTTTACTGTTTTGCTTTAATTTGTAGCCATTTTGCTTTTAATAATGATGAGTGAAAGAATAAGAAAAAAAAAAAAAGAATGAGAAGAAATGATTAAGTCCAAGTGGTGTCGTTTGCTTTTTATTTGTTAATGTTCAAACTAAGTCAAACGATTGTTTTCTTTATTCATACATTTATTATCATTTTTTGTGGTTACATGCGAGACAGATACACGTTCAGAACACTTTTTGGGTGATAAATTGACGTCAATTCCGAGTTAGGTACCATTTATTTTATCACAGAATACAATAAACGAATGTTATTGTATACTAATATGATAGCATTGCCATGCAATTTATGATAAACATGAACAGAGCAGTTATTGCAACATCTGATGTTGATGAAAATATGAGAACTATATCAACATGTTCTGATTAATTTGTTTCCGAGCGAATCGGAGAACTAAAAAAATACTCCAAATGATTTAAAATAAAAAAAAGGGCGTTTTCTGTAGTAAAAACGACCTAAAAATTATTATTATAGTACTTGTTTCAAACAGCATCTGTAAATGATGTTCTCGATCGATTAAAAGGCATATATAGATCATTTTAATGTTATAAAGGAGAATATCCCAGGATTATCAAAAAAACATGAATACATACTTACCTCATGTTGCTGTTTTTTGGAGTTATACATCAAATTTATTTTATGAAAAGATTAAAAATTGCTAACAGATTCATTCTATACCTTATGGAAATACGTTATTTTTATTATGATCGCTTCATATAATTTTACGATCCACTAAACAAAAATTTTACTTGTTACATCATTAAAAAGAAAAATAAGAACATGTTGATATAGTTCTCATATTTTCATCAACATCAGATGTTGCAATAACTGCTCTGTTCATGTTTATCATAAATTGCATGGCAATGCTATCATATTAGTATACAATAACATTCGTTTATTGTATTCTGTGATAAAATAAATGGTACCTAACTCGGAATTGACGTCAATTTATCACCCAAAAAGTGTTCTGAACGTGTATCTGTCTCGCATGTAACCACAAAAAATGATAATAAATGTATGAATAAAGAAAACAATCGTTTGACTTAGTTTGAACATTAACAAATAAAAAGCAAACGACACCACTTGGACTTAATCATTTCTTGTCACTCTTTTTTACTTTTCCCCTGTTTATTCACTCCAATATTAACAACACAAAAACAAAATGGCTAAGAAGCGAATTCAAACAGGAAATAGCACGATTAAAAAGGAGGAAGAAGACGTTAAACCTACTCTGGTTTTAAACGGTGTCAACAACACAAGAAGCAGTGGCAGGATAGCAAAGAAAAGATCACCTATCGCCAATAACAGACAATTACCTGCTCGACAAGTCAAGGTGGAGGAAGACACTGATACAAAGTCATTGTTGCAATCATTACCGAAGCCTTCAAAAGCACCAAAATCACAAAAGATATCCCAAGAACAAATCAACCAACTTATTCATTATATTGTAAGTGATAATATGAGCATCCATAAAGCTGCAATTGAAGTAAATATATTTCAACACTCGGGATGCAAATATTTCCATAAATACATAAACGATCCGGAAAAGAAAATCCCTTCGCCACAGATCCGAGATATGCAGACTGTAGCGGTCTATACTCCCGAACAAGTTCAAAAACTCATTCAATACATCGACTAAGACAAAATGTCTATAACCCAAGCATCCAAAAAAGCAGATATGACTCTTAGATCTGCCCGCTACTATCACGCTAAATACTTGAAAGATCCAAATAATGCTATCCCTGTCCCACAATGTCATAAAAAATATACGCAGGAAAAAAAAAAACGAACTCATTGGCTCTATTGTTTTTGACAAGATGACCATCAGGGAAGCTGCAAAAAAAAAAAA
>VCJM01000348.1:9507-29637 GCA_024139495.1 Backusella sp. ASU-2019c | reverse complement strand
TTTTTTTTTTTTTTTTTTTTTTTTACTTTTTTAGACATGCTTTACTTTACTTGTAGTGGGTGGGATCATTGTGTTGATATCCTCCATCACATTGGTAAACATGGAAAGTAGCACTTGATGATATTGCTCAGGGATTTGAATAGTGCTGATTTCTGTAAAGCATTTCAAGGTATCATTGCGAAATTGAGCTTCCTTAAAGAACTAGAATGGATCGATGGCGTGAGTCACTTTGCTCTCCTTCTTGTATTGCAAACTTACTCTGCTTCTTAGTCTCTCAATGATATCTGTTTCGAATATAAACCCAATTGGCACCCACGTAATGAAACGCAGCAATGTTTGAAGTGTTGCCTTGATCAAACTTGGCTTTGTGGCCTTTTCAAGGATTTCATGGCACAAATTATAGATTTCTGAAAACTCGGAGGTCATTCGTTGCTTGAGGTTGGTGATTTTGGATTGAATCATTTGTTCTGATGAAAAATCGAAAATCTCTTCACTACGCCATGCTTTGTGAGCGGATAATATAAAAAAAGGTGTGCATGATAAATGCTATTTTTACCTGAGAAGCTTCAAGATGGCCATGTTGTTTTCACAAAGGGCCAAATTTGATTTACTGGATTCGATAATTTCAGGTATAAACGAGGGCCAATGTCGAGGCCATTCTTGTTTGAGGATCTTTATTTTACAGAATGATTATGACATTGAGAACAATAGGATGATGTTGCTTTATTTTACCTGAACAAGAACCATGTTTAGTTTATTCAAATAGGTGCGCTGGGTCGAGAGCTTTTGTTCGTCTGACGACTCCTTTACGATGACATTTACAATAAAGTATCGAATGGCTTTTATGCCGATATATTAAAAAATGCTTTCCATTTATCGTTTTTTTTTTATTCTTCTTATCTCACCATTTCGACTATCCGCTTGCAAAGTGTTCCAACGTGTTTGAACAAACTTTTCGAGTATTTGTAATGAAATAAACTATAAAACGAAAAACATCAGCTGTTGTCCTTCCCTTTTCCTTTGAGTTAGTTACTTTTGTCTGTGGGTTGTTTGACGCTTGTAAAATGCCGTCCACACGAGTCCAAGCTTCCTCATGTTGCTGGAATTGAGTCAGGACTTGGTCGGCCAAGACTCGCTAAGATATATTTATGTTAATAGACTTTCCCCTCTTCTCGCAATAATAATAATAAAAAAAGCTTATTTACGTCTTGTCCTGTGCCAGTCAGACAAGTGTTGACAACAGAGTCAAAGAGATGAACATCAAGTTCTTTATTAAAGTCGAGTATTGCCTCCATGTCAATTCCAAATAAAATAAAGAGAAAAAAAAATAAAAAAAAAAGGAAGAGAGAGAAGCGCGAAAAGTGAGGTGTGAGTATTCAATTTTTCTTATTAATGTTGTTGAACCAATCACAGTTCCTCTATCAAAACCATGTTGTCAACAGTTTTTAAAAACTGAATTGATATGTTCTTTTTTTTTTCTGAACTAACATCTTTTTTGAAAAAAAATCTTGATTATAAAGTTTCTTCTTCTATGTTATTGAGTGTGTTTTTTATTTTTGTTTTTTTTTCAACAACGAGGTGAAGCTGCTCAGCGCTCATGAGCGAAACGACATTCTAGATATTTTCTGTTTTTAGCCACCATGCCTAATTATAGTAGTTGACCATTTGAATAAACGCGCCAATAACAGACGTTTAATTTAGTTGAAATACATTTACAATCGATCAGTTGCATGAAAAATAAATATAAAAAACTCATATTCACTACTTTAAACAAACTAGAGCTAATATGTCTTTTATCAATGCTATTACATTGATAAGTAACACAGATACTTTAATCTATGCTCTATGTTTGAACTCGCCAGAAATAACAAATTTACCATTATTGTATTTGCTCAAGTGAACATAGAGTATTCAATTATTGTCGGTCTTAGCATGAGGAATACATTTTGATCAATGCCGACAAGAGCTCCTTGATGCTAACGATTTTAATAATAAATCTCTCAAAGTAATCGTAAATATATTCAATGTAACTAATCGTTTGTAGTTAACTCGTGTAAATCAAGTTAAAAAATTCCGCTGCCTAAGCGTTTTTCTTTTATATAAAATTTAGGTGTCCATGAATGTGCATTACTGAATCCTCATTTTGGATCCATAGTCATGTCATTTAGTCCAGGTTCTATTGCAGCTCAATGTTTCTCCAATCAACGGACATCTTGAGTTATGAGCACCTAGGAATTACTGAATTTAACTATACTCTCTACGAGAATCGAATTCACATTGCTGCTTATCCCGTCAAATTCATTGGCATCTATATTAATGTCGATGTTGAAAGCTAGAAAGTTCCAGCTTTCAAGTGAAGTGTAATTGACTTCAATGGTACTATTGACTTTCAGTACTTCAGGAGTGTGATCTGTTCTGTTATAATCACTCCGATGATATTTACTTTGAACAAAGTTTGGAAGGAACAGAGCAATTCTCTCAACCTGTTGTAACTGATAGGTTGTAACACAAAGATATCAATCGCATAGTGGTATAAAATTGTCACTTTGCACTTTTTCATTAAGGATATTTCGTTCGTAGTAGTGTTAATTCGTTTGTTTAACGTTTGAAAATAGAGAAGCTCAAATCTGATCAAACCACTTTAATACCAGTGCTTTACAATTTCAATTATCAAATTCATGATGATAATTGGGATTAATGGGTATATTTAAGGCGCACTCGACATACTTGTAAAACTTCAACATGCGTCTAAAAAAATCGTGTGTATCCAGATAGCTTTGACTGAAGTTTACAAGTGCCTTTAATAACCACATTATTTCTTCTTTTATGATCCTCCTTTGTGTACCTTTGAGCCATTTTATTTTCTCATTAAATATTTTTTTTTAACAATTTGGAAAACGTTTCTCAATTATTTGGGCTTTTTTCTTCTCATTTTCTTGATAAAGACCGTAAGTTGTATTGTATTGAGATGCATATCATGATTTTAAATCCAGATATTTGCAGCCACCCAGTGCATCATAAGAAAAACAAATATTATAAATAAATGATATAATCGTAATAAAAGCGATGTGTTGTTAAAGTAAAGAAATATATTCTTTTCTTCTTTTTCTACTTTTTTTTTTTCATTCCAAAGAATGGCACTTCGACTGTTTCCTCTACCACACAGGTTTTGTCTGTATTTATTTTAGCATCAACCTTTTAAAACAGTTGGTGGTGATACAAGAATAAGCACATCAAAGCGAAATCGTGTCAAAAAGTAGCATTTATTATCAAGTAAATAAGATAAGACTATGCCTTACACTTAAGTTTATGACGATGTTAAGAGAGAAATCAATAGTATTTATGTATTGGTTTTCCTTAATAGAATGATATCATAAGTTCAGTTTATCGACCTTACCCTTTTTTTTTGCGATATAAAATCTTGAGTGGATAAAGAAAACAAAAAAATAAACAAATAAAAAGATAGAATAAAAGAATGGCTAATAACACAATAGTCTAGAATATCAATTTTTAAAATCTCTATTATTATTGCTAAGGAAACAAAAGTTAAAGTTCTCTAGAACGATATGAACACGAGTGCGATAAATTCAGTGGCTAACTAATTTGGAAGTGGGCATTTATTATGGTAAATGCTTCAATCAAAATGCCATTATTGCTTTGTTTTCCTATTGGTTATCAAGATTGCAATCTTGTTTTATTCTGCGTTCAGAGTCTCCATTTTTGTATTTTATCACTATTTTTAAAATCAGATTCTGGAAGCACAGCTTGACTAAATGGAGTAAAGGTGTAAAATGTCTAAAATGTTTTTGATAGATAAGGATGATAGAAAGGTTTTTAACTTTTATGACGGCAGTTGCTTAAAATGATATTATATTATATTAAAACGTTACTTAATTTAAGATGTGGCGCGATATGTTCTGGTTTTGATTAAAAGGCATTCGTTAGAAATATAAATCATATCGTATAAACACCTTTTCTATTATAAAAAGATTGGCTATTTTATAGCACATACATTTGCTTTCCCTTTTGTTTTCACTTTTGTATGAGTACATGTACGCCAAGGAGAACTATAGGACGCTCTATATAATATATTGTGATCTTATAAGAGTTATAGAATCCATCACACGTTTTCTTTTTTTAATGGAAATAAAATTAAAAAAGAAAATAAACCCCAACGAAGGAGTATGTTTATTATAATTATTATACAAATAACCATATTGCTTCATTTTTATTCTTGAATTTATTTAGAATACAGTTACTGTAAGTTGTCTTTCAAAGCTTGCAATGAGAAATAAAAACAAAATAAAGAAATAAAACTCAACCTTGTATATGTGTCATATATAATCAGGTGATAATCATATCAATGTAGAATGAGACAGAATAAAAGAGAAAAGAGACAAATGGAGAGAGAGTTTGTATAAACGTATGTATAGATAAAAGCTATACCTATAGGCAGAGATGCACATATATATAGATAGATCGTTATATTTTGTATACACAAACAATAGGACTGTGTTAAATATCTATCTATCGAAACTATATATGTGTCATAAGGCCAGTCAAAACAGCAAGATCTTCTCTTTTTTTTTATGTATACAACTCAGTGCCTCGTGCCATTTTGTTTATTTTTTAACTTTCACTGTCAAAACAGTTGAAGCATGTGATACTAAATGGATAATATCCTTGTTGTTGTTGTTAGCACATCGGCTTGAGCTATTTCATAAAAATAGATGAAAATGCAACAAATAGTTCTCTATTCCATCAGGTTGCTTTCTACGAAATGCATCGATTACTAAACTAACAATCCAAGATCGCTGTAACCGCCCTTTTTTTTTTTTTTTGGTCATAATATTTTTTAAGCACATTTTCAGATACAGCATTTAATGAATACTTGTTTGCTAGTGCCTTTTTCCTCTTTCCTTTTATTACTTTTTTTTTTATTTTTATTTTCTTTATTTTTCTTTATTTTTTATTTTTTTTTTATTTTTTTATTTTTAAGCTATTGAAACATAACATAAGAAAAAGACAGAAAAATTCAACAAAGCGTCCTGAAAAACACTTTATTGGATTTTCCTCTTTTCCTTTATTATTATTCAAAAGAAGAAAATAAATAATCATCATCTTTGTACGATTACCTTTTTTTTTTAATTTTTAATTTTTAATTGGATTCATAAAGAGTAAGACACAATTTATAACCATTGCAACAGTTTCTATAGCAACAACTAATAAATCGACCTTCATTAAATTACGTTAAAACATAGATGAGTGGAGGTGGAAATATTAAAGTCGTGGTTCGATGTCGTCCCTTGAATTCAAGAGGTAATTTTGATTGCACTTCCAAATGACACAAAAAAACAAAGAAATCCCAACACTTTATTTTAGAGCTTGCTCGTGGTGCAACTTGTCTTATTCGAATGGACGGAGCTCAGACTATTATCACTAAACCACCCGATCACAAAGGAAAAGATACAGAAGATGTCAAGGCATTTACATTTGATAAATCTTATTGGTCCGCAGATAAAAACGACCCACACTTTGCAGATCAAGAAATGGTCTATAGCGATATGGGAGAGGACCTATTGAATCATGCGTTTGATGGTTACAACTGCTGTATTTTTGCCTGTAAGTAGTAATCATCATTATATGTATGTGCGTGATAAGTAACCTCCTTATTTTCTCCTTTTTTTTTGTATTTATTGCTGTTATTATTGCACATACACAGATGGTCAGACAGGCTCAGGAAAATCATACTCGATGGTAAAATAACTTCGTAAAGAATAGCACCAGTTTGAATTCATTGATAATCAAGGCAATAAATAACAATTTTTATTTCTAGATGGGTTATGGTGAAGACAAAGGTATCATTCCAAAGACTTGTCAAGAATTATACGATCGTATCACAAGTAACACCGACAGTAACCTCAAGTATCGAGTCGAAGTCTCTTATATCGAAATTTATAACGAAAAAGTGAGGGATTTATTAAACCCTAAAAACAAGGGAAATCTCAAAGTCCGTGAGCATCCTTCCACTGGCCCCTATGTCGAAGATCTATCAAGACTCGTCGTCAACTCCTCAGACGGTATCAACAATTTGATGGACGAAGGAAATAAAGCCAGAACCGTCGCAGCAACAAACATGAACGAAACTTCTTCGAGATCCCATGCTGTCTTTACTGTATTTTTAACACAAACACGTATCGATGAAACAACAAAACTCGAAACAGAAAAAGTCGCTCGTATCAGTCTTGTCGATCTTGCGGGAAGTGAAAGAGCAAATAGCACAGGTGCCACAGGTGCCCGCCTTAAGGAGGGTGCAAACATCAATCGATCTTTGACTACCCTCGGTAAAGTTATTTCCGGTCTTGCTGATCAGTCTATTGCTGAGTCTACCAAAAAGAGTGGAAAAAAGACAAAGGAAGTCTTTATTCCTTATCGTGACTCAGTATGTTTTTTTCGTTTTCAAATTAAAAGCAACTTGAATAGTAAAAAAAAAAGACTATATTGTTTTTGCTTATTTGTACGACATTCATTTATTAACACTATATATATATCGTCTAGGTGTTAACTTGGCTACTAAAGGATTCCCTAGGAGGTAATTCCAAAACAGCAATGATTGCAGCCATCTCACCTGCTGATTATGACGAAACACTCAGTACACTTCGTTACGCCGATCAAGCAAAGAAGATTCAGAATAAGGCTGTTGTCAACGAAGACCCTAACGCCAAGATGATTCGTGAACTTAAAGAAGAGTTATCCACGTTACGTGACCGTTTAATGGTATATGCACCCGAGGTTGTAGAAGAACTAAATTCTAGCAGCGCATACAAGCCAACCAAACAACCAGGCAATCAACAGGATGGCAGTGTAACCCCTATTCCTACCCGATCTGTCATTACAAACGCCAATCAGGTACTCGAAATCGTTGACGAAAAAGGAGAAAAGAAAAAAATGACCAAACAGCAGATCGTCGATCAATTGGCAAGCTCTGAAAAACTACTTGCCAACTTGAATGAAACCTGGGAGGATAAAATGAAAAAGACAGAGCATATTCATCAAGAGCGCGAAAAAGCATTGAAGGAATTAGGTATCACCATTGATAAAAACGAAATGGGTATCTACACTCCAAAATCCATGCCGTTTATTGTTAATCTCAATGAGGATCCTCTCATGTCAGAATGTCTCATGTATCAGATAAAGACTGGAAAAACAAGAATTGGTCGCCAGGACGGCTCAAGTCAATGCGAGATTCGCCTTAGTGGTTCGAATATCCAGGATGAGCATTGTTGGATCGAATACGACAATGGCACCGTCACACTCTATCCCAATACGAAACTAGATGCAATGACCATGGTGAACGGTAATCTTATTGACACCCCTCACGTGCTTAAAACTGGATATAGAATTATTTTGGGTCACCATCATATTTTCCGTTTCAATAATCCTGAAGAAGTACGAAGAGAGCGCAACGATTTGATGAGACAGGCAACAGCCAGCGCATGCACAAATAGATCTGATGATGATGAATCAGCAGAGGTGGCAGCAGTAACAAATGGCTCTGCAGATGTCATGGACTGGAACTATGCACGACTAGAAGCAATGCGTAATCAATATGCTTCCGAAGCTAATTTCAGCGGCTTGAAGGATGATGAAATTGAAAAGCTGTACGATGACATTGGGCGTATACGTCAATCAAGAAAATCACGTGCCGACAGTCGTTTAGACGATTATGACGATAATGACTCGAGTGCATCTACCCACCGATTATCCGCTGCAGTCACTCTTTTTGAAGATGGCAGTGTCTGTACTGATGCAACACTTGTCTCCCAAAACGAAAAAATTCAGGAGAAGATCAAGGATGTCAAAGAAAAGCATCAAAAGGAGCTTGAATCACAACGTAGCTTTTATGAGGCAAAACTCAGCCATATGTCATCTATGCAATTTGGAATGGACTCTTACTCACCACACCAAGTGAAATTGATTCGTCGTGTTATCGATCGTTGGAAGCGCCTTCACTATGTCACCATGGCTGAAGTTGTATTGACCCATGCCGTTTTATTAAAGGAAGCCAATATCATTTCACGTGAATTAAGCAAAGATGTCACTTACCAATTCAGCGTTATCGAAGAAGGATTCACTCAGTTACAGTCCTATTGGGAGGAAATGGGTACCCTTCAGCAATATGATGACCAATCTGACGATGATGATTTGATTAGTAGTACCAAACCATGTATCGGTATTCGTGTGTTGGATCGAAAGAACCAGTGCGTTTATGTTTGGTCGATTGATAAGCTTAAAACACGCCTCAACAAGATGCGCAACCTGAGACAATATGTCGACCGTCCTCAATACCGCAAACACTTTAATTGGGAAGACCCTTTTTATGAAAGCCCCAGTCCCAAGTACTCCTTTATTGGTAGCGCCGCAGTTTCTATTCATAACCTGCAGCACCATCAAGCATTTGAAAGCACTGTTGATGTACGTTGCCGTACCACGGGTCAAATCAAGGGTCAGCTACGTCTCCTGGTGTCTCCTATTGCTCGTTCAGGCCAATCTGAAGAACGCCATGATATGGTACTCCAACTCGGCCAGCAGCTCTTGTTTGAGGTGCGACTTTTAGAATTGACAGGCATCAATGAAACTGATTTTACCGGTGTTCATGTACAGTTCAGATTGTCATCCTTTGGTGCCCCTCGCACAAGTGCTGAAAAATTGTTTGCAACCGATCCTTCCCGAGGTTTTGGTACAGGTTCCATTTCACTAGATTACAGCCAGACTCTTTCGGTCGTTGTGACACAGGCGTTATTGGACACGCTTAATCATGGCAATGTTGTCTTTGAGGTATATGGTATGGCACAGTCCCGTGTCCTTGCCCAGTATGAACGATGGGATGATCAACGCGAGAAACCTCAGCTTTCCGAATTGATGGCTCCACCCAAGAATACTATTTTAAATGCACCCTTATGCAGTTCACCTACGGAAATTCAAGTAGAACGTCGTCCAGAAGAGGAGCTTTTAGCCGCTGAACGACATGATGTCTTGGCATGGGTACAAATTGGTGAGTTGATGCCGAACGGTAACTATACGCCAGTACAGGTTGTATCTCAGACTTCGTTGGATAGAGGTGCCTTTACGCTTCGACAGGGCCTCCAACGCCGCATCACAATCACACTATCACACACCTCAGGACGCCAATTCGTGTGGAACAAGATTTCCAAGGCCACCATCGGCCAAGTTCGGCTTTTAGACTCAAAGGGTCGCATCATCACTTCTCCTGCACATGAAGATATTGAGATTCGAATGTTATCGCAGCAGCAAATTCACTACAAGAATGATGGTACCAGTCAATTGATTGCACAGGGTGCTTGGGATTCGTCCCAGCACGACTGTTTGTTCCTCAATAGATTGACGGCAGCCAATACACGCATCCTTCTTAATCTCAAATGGGAAATTGAGGTAGAAAAATGCTCAAAGCCAATCACATGTCAAATGGATATTGCTGTACGTATCCAGGGCCGAGATGCGTCTTCTTTTGGTCTCAGAAAGTTACTTGGTTCTTCAAAGTACATGAACAAGTGTAGCTCTGTCTTTTTAATTCATTTGAGACCACCCATGACCCGCCGTGTTAGCCAATTGTGGCGTTTGAATACCGCATCAAAAACTATCCCCGGTGAAGAACTTTTAGGTTCATGGAGACCAAGGGGTGTTTCACTTGTGACGGATCACAGGCATATCAAGGAACGTATTGAACGTAGAGAACAGGTTACCGCCATTGCTCAATTACTCATGTTAAGAACTGCTCGATCACAAACAAGCCATGGCTCAATGAGTGAATCACCTATCAACAGTGAAATATCAAGTGGTAAACAGACTGAACTTGTGCAAAAGGTGTTAAAGCTATGGCGTAGCCAGTGGGGAACATCAAAAGAGGTAAAGATAACTTTCATAACGAGGCGCCGATTTAATAATTGATTTTGCATTGACAAATTCTTTTGTTTAACATCTCGTACGATATTTTTTTTTTTTGATATCTTTTACTAATAATCATTATATTTTTGAAAAAAAAAAATAGGTGGTTCTTGATGCTGATCCCCCAATTCCTGGTATGCAAGAACTTCAAAAAACTTGGAATACCAAATTAATAGCAGAGGTTAAGCAAGTCACAGAATTGTAAAGTGTAGCCAAACAACAATAACAAATTACCAAAAAACCATACATTTTATTCAATATTTTTTACTCTTTTTATAGTGATAATGTGACCAAACGCGGTTATTTGACCTATCAAGAAAACGCATTAGATGACAAATGGACAAAACGTTGGTTTGTGTTGCGGAGGTAAATATTTATCATTTACGTATATGGCTTCAAACGGATTGGTTCACTCATTTTTATCTGCATAGACCTTATATTTATATTTATTCAAGCACTTCAGAAACAGAAGAATTAGGAATTATAAACGTATCAACAGTACGCATCGACTATAATCGTGCCCTGGAGCAAATGATACAAGTAAGGTTTCCACAAAATGAAAAAAAAAAAGAGTTTTTTGTGTTTAATTTAAATTACTATTTTAGCGCCATCATGTATTTTCACTTTATACCAACAATAACGCCTATACACTACAAGCCAGTTCTAAAACAGAAATGATACACTGGATAACCAACATCGATCCTTTATTCTCACTTGACAAACTAAAATAACTTATACATATATATTATGCCCTATTTTTTTTTCCCTATAGCCCTTATACCCTTATGATACCCCATTCCCTTCTTTTTTGTATATGCCAACGAGAGAGAATCTTTTTTTTTTCCTTTATGTAAAATAAAATAAAAAATAATAAAATATGAACTCAGTTGTGTGAGAGAGGCACATGTAAAGTAGGACCACCTGATCACCTCCTTCTTTAGAACCGTCACTAATTTTTTTCCCAAGTGGCATGAATAAAAAGGGGAATCTAAAAAATTAAGTTTTAATTTTCACTTCTTTCTCTTAAATCTTACAATATAATATAATGTCTCTTAAAAATCAGATCATCGTTGTTGGTGGTGGCCTTTCAGGTCTTTCTGCCGCCCATACAGTTTATGAGGAAGGAGGCAACGTCTTGCTTTTGGATAAGAACCCTTTCTTTGGGTAAGTTGTTTGCTTGTGTGTACATATATTGATTAATTAATCCCTCTTTTATAATTAAAGTGGTAACTCCACCAAGGCTACCTCTGGTATTAACGGTGCCTTAACAAAAACTCAGATGGCCTTGGATATCAAGGATTCCGTTGAGCAGTTTTATCAGGATACCTTGAAATCCGCACGCGACTTGGCTCGTCCTGAACTTATCAAGGTTTTGACTGGTGACTCTGCACCTGCTGTTGAATGGCTTCAAGATAAATTTGCCTTGGATCTTTCACTTGTTGGTCGTCTTGGTGGTCACACTTTCCCTCGTACCCATCGTGGTAAGGAACAGTTCCCTGGTATGACCATCACCTATGCCTTAATGGAAGGTCTTGAAGATTTGGCTGTTAAGGAACCTCACCGTGCAAAGATTGTTAAGAAGGCCAAGGTTGAGAACTTGATCAAGGATAGTCAAGGCAATATTATTGGTGTTGAATATCAGCTTGTAGGTAATGCCGCTGATGGTCAGGTTTACAAGGAATATGGTCCCGTCATTCTTGCCACTGGTGGTTATGCTGCCGATTTCACTGATAACTCATTGTTGAAGCAACACCGTCCTGAACTCTGGGACTTGTCTACCACAAATGGTGATCACTGTACCGGTGATGGTATCAAGATGGCTGCTGCCGCTGGTGCCAACACTGTCGATCTTGAAAAGGTCCAAGTCCACCCTACCGGTCTTGTTGATCCTAAGGAACCCGATGCCAAGGTCAAGTTTTTGGCTGCCGAAGCCCTTCGTGGTTGTGGTGGTCTTCTTTTGGATGCTGATGGTAACCGTTTCTGTGATGAACTTGGTCACCGTGATTATGTTACCGGTATGATGAACAAGAACAAGTTCCCTATTCGTCTCATCTTGAACACTGCTGCCTCCAAGGAAATTGAATGGCATTGTCGTCATTATGAAGGTCGTGGTCTCATGAGACGTTTCGAAAATGGTGAAGCTCTTGCAAAGGAAATGGGTATTGCCCCCGCTCAACTTGAAAAGACCTTCGAAACTTACAACTCTATCGCTGATGGCAAGATCAAGGACCCTTGGGGTAAGCGTTTCTTCCACAACGTCCCTATCAAGATGACCGATTACTTCTACGTTGCCTTGATGCAACCCGTTCTTCACTACACTATGGTAAGGATTTATATATATAAACGTGTGTTCTTAGTTTTAATTATATTTGAAACTTATTGTCTTGTTATTATTGTTTAGGGTGGTGTTGAAATTACTCCAGCTTCTGAAATCAAGGATCCCCAAGGTGCCCCCATTCCTGGTCTCTTTGCCACTGGTGAAATGTGTGGTGGTGTCCATGGTGCCAACCGTCTTGGTGGTTCTTCCCTTCTTGGTTGTGTTGTTTTCGGTCGTGTTTCTGGTAAGAGCGCCGCTAGATACTTGTTTAGCAAGTTGATCAACAACACATCTGTCGCTCAACAACGTTTGGGTGCTATCGGAAACCATTTGAATGGTGGTATGGGTATCAACATCACTGTCAACCCTGACTCTAATAGCATCAATTTGGAAATCTCACTCCCTCAAGGTGGTGCTGGTGGTGCCTCCGCCATCCAAGCTGCCCCTCAACAACAAGAGGCTCCTGCTCAGCAGGAAGAAGTAAAGAAAGCTGATGAGCCCCAGAAGATGGGAGAATATGACCTTGCCGAAGTCGCCAAACACAACAAGCCCGATGATTGTTGGGTCGTTGTCAATGGTCAAGTCTTGAATGTTACCGATTTCCTTCCTGACCATCCTGGAGGAAAGAAGGCCATTTTGATCTACGCTGGTCGTGACGCTACTGAGGAATTCAACATGATGCACAAGCCTGATGTTGTTGAGAAGTATGCTGCCTATGCTATTATTGGTACCCTTAAAAAATAAGTTCGTTTTAGTGTTTACAAATTTGTATAAAAAATAAAATAAAAATATTATATTGTTACTGTACTACCTTGCGATTCTCGGTTTCTCACACACTGCATGATTTTTTTCCGTAAAATTTTTTCTTCCTTGATAATGCGGGGTATTTATGACATGAGAAAAATAAATCAATTACATTTGATATCTATTAGTTCGTTTTGGAAAATAAGAATGTGTTTAGCTTTTTAATGCTATTCTTTATCTTTTGTGTATTGCTGCTATTTATTTTTTAAAAAAGGGTGCTTAATATAAAAAAAAACGTCGGTACAGTTTCCCGAACTCCTTTATTTATTTCGATACGTGTAAACAAATTCACATGAAAAATAAATAAATGAAATTAAACAGGACCCAATAGAAGTATGACATGATGTGTGATATTGGAATCATGGGTAAAAATAAATATGTATATATTACAAAGTACTTAAAAAAACTTTGTGAAAGATTGTTCTATATTAGATGAAGTAACCTTTCTTCCCTTTTTTCAAAGAGTGTCGTAACACAACGGACGCATAAGGAATGCTCACCATCTCTTAATATATTTTTTGCGACTTTTTAATGTTGTGATAGCAGGGATAAAGTTTTGCAACCTTTCAAATACCAAATACTATCGAAATGAGAAAAAGATGTCAAACATTATATATCATTCTCTTATTACCAAAAACAAAAGAACTGCTTTATATATACATACTCTTCTTTCGCATAGATGAAATTATGCACGGGTAAAAAGATAAAGATAAGAAAATATAATAAAACTTTTAAGACAAAACATCGCATCATTTTTTTTTTCATTTTCACTTGAAATATAACATCAAGCTCATTTGACTGATAAACAAAAGTAAATACTCTTAATAATACTAAATTATTAAACATGTTTATTATTTACCCATATCACCTGATTCACTTTTTCCCCTTGTTGCTTTACAAGATCTCCACTTTTCCTCTTCTCCACCAAATGCAAACCTTAATCTTAAAAATTTGTCGCTATTTTAAAGTGCCTACTTTTATTCCCGAGGTTTTCATCACCTTGTGAAATAAAATAATATCCTTTTTTTACCATATTAGGAAAAGTTACTTTAACTTCCACATCAGCCAAGGTTTATGACAGCATATTGAAAAATGGCTTGTTTTAATATATGGAATGATGAAAATATATAGATGTCAACTCATAAATTTACGTATATCTATCTATATGATAAATATCACTATCCTGCTATAATACTTATGTATTTGGTTCAAAAGACATGGAATAGCTCGCATCTGTACAACCATAAAAGAAAGTACCTTTGTTAAATATCCAATGATCAAGAGGAGCACAGACCATCTTTAAGATGTAGCATATTTGTTTTTATAACTTTGTGATTCGAAGAATGCGTCTTGTTTATATGCATTCCATTCAAGAAACTGACTATTAGAGTGAATCCGTTCAATCCATGTTTTTTATTATTTATTTTATTTTGTGGAAAGCAAAGATGTGGTACCAAATGTTAGTATGTGAACATTATAATTTCTAAATCTGGATCGAGAAAAGGAAGTTTTTTTTTTTTTTTTATCAACGTACCTGAGCAAAAAAAAATTATGAAAGTAAAAAATGACATTCTCTTCCGTTTTTGAAATGCAAAAATGCATACATAAAAAATATAAAGTATTGATATGCATTTGTTGGTTTTTTGTCATATACCATACTTTGTTTTTATTCTTGTTTAAAATTTGTAGTTATGCTTTACTTTTTGATTATTCTTTCACTGATTTCAATCAACGTCACTGCTTTTCAACATGTTATACATGATGATTCATCTATTTCATTCGATACTCAAGAAAAACAAGAGCAACAAACTTCTACTAAAAAACTAACAAGCAATGAATTTAATGCCGGTTTTCATGCTGGGTTTGAAGATGGTTATAATGTAGGTTTTCTCGCCGGTCTTTCTTCTCGATAAACAAACAAAAACATTGAAGAAGGAGGTACTGTATTACCTTCATTGTGAGAAAAAACATTACAACATGTTAAATACACCAAAATCACGTTCAAAAAAGACTATTCCAGTCAATGGTTTGACATAAAGAAAGTTATATCATACTTTTTTAATAAAGCATAATATTTGAAATAACTTAACCCAAATAGTTGTCTCAGGTACATTTATCATTAAAATTAAATAACAGAAGGATTTTTAAAATAAGCAGCTTTATTTTGTCTATTAATATATTGCGTGCTTCTATTTCTTTTAAAATCAAAGTATCTTTGTTCACGAGAAAAACTAAACAAAGTGGAGCCCCACTAGCACATTTAATGTAAATATATCAAAAGTATACTCACGCTAAAGTTTTTTTTTTGGTACATAAATTATACTACATTTAATGTTTTGCGCATTAAATTTCCAGCATGCACCCATATTTGATAAAATTTTAACCCACCTACTTCTAATTAATCCTGATGTCTAGATAAACTTTAATTATCACAAAGTAAAGCAAGCGTGTTTGTTACAAACAAATCAATGAAATTTCTGAGTAAGATATGGGTTTATTAATGATGACAATAATCATCTTTCAAACAAGATGACCTGAAATAGTATTGGGCTACCCTGTTTTTTTTTTTTATGTTTCAACTCTGGTCATATCATATGAAAACCTATAAAAGATGATATTATTTATTATAATAATTAAGCAGTTTCTTAACATATGATTAAAGGCTTATTGAAGACCCAATTAATTCGTAACAGTCATTTGGGATCTATTTCCATCTTGTCGATTATTTTTAATTAAAAGTAAGTTGTTATTATGAGCTTCAAATTTACAACCTATAATATTATAAACAGGACACTTTTCAATCATTTATCATCTTTCAATCTTAGAATCTTGAAGATTTTACATGATTATTCAGTGTTAAGTTAAGGTTTACCGTATGCAAAGTTACACCACATCTTTTTTATGTCTGACAGATTTTGTTTTCAATCAAGTATTGAACCCGAGATATATGTTATGATTTATCTGGCCCAGTTATCACTCCCAACTATTTCAATTGTAAGCAAGTATATGATGGAAAAATAACTACGATTTACTGCAATGATGGTAATAAAGTAACACTCAATCAATATGTCGGCCTGTAGCAGTTAAAACAATGTCCATCCTTCAATTCCACCATTTTCAACTATTCCTGAAGTATATGTTCTATTTGGAGACATAAAAGTAATTCGATTTTTATCCACTTATCTTTTCAAGTCAGTAGTAATGGCTCGCTCGAAACTAAATAGGAGCTTCTTCTTTCGATAGTGCAATATATACAATCTCCACTAAGCTTGGGAAGTGCTTTAGCTTTTCTTCCATCGCTTGTACATCTTTCTGAAACTTCACTTGAACTTTCTAATACAATATTTAGAAAAATCAAATAATGAACATTTTCAAAGGAATGATGATGTTAAAGAAGCATTCAATATGGGTCGTATATCATACCCAGAGTTCCTTTTTCTATTTAACAAACATGTAAAATGAAATACAAGTTTAGATCATTTTGATAGCCTGTATTATTTTATTATCAGCAGTTATATGCCATGATTGATTTTCTACTTGATAACAGTCAGGCACAAAGTGAAATTGATTTACTCGATCGAGTAAACTGGTTGAATTGGTCATGTCCCATAAATGTCAAAAACCAATACTCATTTTAAGAAAGTGACAAGCTTTTATGAGAAACTTATTATGGATTCTAATAACATGACGTTCAAGTGAGGAATAGTAAACGGAATGGTAAAGGATCAAAAAATAAAAAATAAAAATTGCAGATATGTAGTTTGTGATCAACATGTTCCTGCATCGAAATTCTGTAGCTTAAAGCCTAGTGTCTTATATTAATATGAAGATAAATCAGGCTCTAACACTACGAATAGTTTTTTAAAAGGCCATTTTTGATATAAGCGGCTTTATTTGTTGAATTTTGTTTTCATCTTTGTAAAAGCATACTTTTTTTTCAAAAAAAAAAAGCATGCTAATAATAGTTCAGCTGCGTCTTTGCTGATTAAATAGTGTGATTGGTCGGTTGAGCTTTCTTGTGACGGTAGTTTTTCAAAGAAACAGTCCAAAATCGTGACGGTTCAAATTTTTTTTAGATTTCAAAAAACTATAAAAAGGCACCTTTTCCCTGAAACTTTTTGTTCTTCATTCTTGTGCTCGGGCAAATCCACGGAAGTGAGGTTTCTACTGATCCTGGATTATTGCTGGTTGAAAACTACAACCAATACCCGTTCGGGGTGCTCTCACGAGCGCACCGGCAATTTTTTGAAGGTTCGCAAGGGCCTTAACATTATAAATTTGAAAATGAAAAATAAATGATAAACAAAAATAAATGAAAAAAAAAAAAATAGAAACGTATTTACGTTTTATTGGTCAATTTTTTTTTATCAAATAAAACTTTATTTCTGTAAATACTATATGTATTCTTATTTTTATTATTATAACCATAAAAAAACCAACTCACAAAAAAAAACATAAGTTCAACAAAAAAAAATAAAAAGGAATCTGATCTTTAACAATTGTAGAGAACTTCAATGAGAATAATTGTTAAAGATCAGATTCCTATTTATTTTTTTTGTTGGACTTTTATGTTTTTTTTGCACCATATAAGATTTTTTTTTGTTTTGCTTTTAAATAAAATATTTTTGTTGGAAAACATACTTTACTTTCATTGTAAACTTGGTTTTATACTCAAAAAGTGTAAAAAGTCACCCTTCTATTCCCCAAGCATTTGAATGGAAAGCCAGTTTTATCATTTTTGTACGTGAGTTATTCCATTAATGGAAACTAATCTAAAAGGATAGTGAGTGATGACATACTTAAAAAACTTGATATTATGGTATTCAGTGAGAATAGCATCCTATTCTAACTGCATCAAAAGGTAAAATGTTTTTACAAAAAAAAAAAAGTGATTCTATGCATCATAATTGTTTGAACCATATTTACTTTTGCAGATTTGGCTTGCGTGTATTCTAAATAAAAATGGGTTGGCTTACGTACACTCTGAATATGTGTCGGAAAAATTAGTCTCCTTTTGGAAACACTTGATTTGTATATAATAGAGGTAATCCATGCAAATGCTTTTGTCTTCATAAAACAACCACTCTACAATCAATTATGACAAACATACCTGAAAAAATCTTTGTTACCGGCGCTACTGGCTATATTGGGTCCAAATTAATCCAGTTTCTTTTAAAGAAAAACACAGATGTCACTGCTTATGTTCGAAGCATTGAAAAAGCCAAAAGCATGTTTCCTCAAGCCCCAAAAAATCTAAAGTTTATCCAAGGTGATTATACTACTATTGATGTATTTAAACGAGAGATTGTTGGCCATACACGGTTATTCTTTGTTGTTGCCGTAAACTCTCCCATGGCAGATATTAAAGGCAATTTTGCAAAAATTGCTTATGGTGCAGGTGTCCGCCAGATTGTCGACATTTCTTCCTCCTCTGTTAACAGTCCATATCGTTACAGTTTTATTAGCACTATGCATCGTGAAAGTGAAGACAGAATTCTTGCAGAAAAAACGAGAAAGGACCAATATTGTGTCATTATCCGCCCTGGACGTTTCTATACAAACCATTTGTGGATTGAAGCCCAAGGTATCAAAGAAAATCAACAATTAAGCACGCTCAATGATCTTGACAAGAAAGAAGGATATGTTTCCAACACCGATATTGCCGAATTGTGTTCAATTATATTGACTGATCCAATCGAAAAGCATGATAATTGTGTCTATACTATGTTTAGTCAAATGCTCTCTACGAAGGACCGTGCAGCTGCCCTTAGTGATGTTCTTGGTAAAGAAATCAAGGCAAAGAATAGTTCTGAACAGGAGATGTATGATCGGTTGATTGGCATGGGCTATCCACACCATTTAGCAATCAACTTTGTCCAATTACATGAAGATGGTAACGTCAATCCTTATTATGCTGCCATGCTTGGTCGACCTGCTCAAACTTTCCGCGAATGGCTTTTAGTAGAGGAACACTTGGCCCAACTGAAATAATTTATGTTTATTCAAGCATTGTTATTGGATTAGTAAACAAAAAATCATTTATGGGCATTTCATTCACCCAACTTTATATTGTCATTATTTTTAAATAAAAAAAGTATAATCCTGATGCTATGTCCACTTTATATTAATTAAACATATTATATATCTCTAATTATATATTATATATTAAAAACAATCATAATTTTGGTTCTTACAAGTGAAACATACCAGAACAAAAGGATTGATTTGATCTAGTATGTATTTAGTTCAATAGCCATTGCGAATGCTTAGCGACCTCGACACCTCTTTTACTAATTGTTTCTTTACAAATCACATTTGCATAAAGTAAGCACCGTATTTAGAGATGATCTAAAAAAATATTACAGTGGTTGCTCGATAAATTCACCTCTCAGTGTAACATCAAACGTAGTGGTTTTAATGAGATAGGAATTTAACTGTGTAAATTAGCAGAGAGACCACTGTAGTACCAAGCCATGCAATTGTGGCACCACGGATACCGGGTAATTTCTCGGCAGTTGAAATTTGATGTCTAAGTATATAAAATACGAGTATTTTTTCGCAAGCTTTTAAAAAAAAAACCAAAACTTAAAAACACTTTTATAGCAAGATATGACCGAAAAAATATTTGTTACAGGAGCCACTGGATCCATTGGAACCAAACTGGTCAAATTTCTCTTGGAGAAAAATGCTGAAGTCACAGTTTATGCCCGCGATGTTGAAAAAGTAAAGAAATTACATCCTCAATCAGAGAATCTTCATGTCGTTCAAGGTGACTACTCTACTATGGACGTGTTTGAGCGGGAAATCGCTGGCCACAGTCGTCTTTTCATTCTTGTTACTAGTTATGATAACATGGTTGGACTCAAGAGAAACTTTGCAAAGATTGCCTATGCCGCTGGTGTTCGCCAAGTCGTTGATATTTCATCTGCTTTGGTTAACCAACCTTACCGCTCTACCTATATTGGTTCCATGGATCGCAATAGTGAAGAGGCTATCCTTGCTGAAAAGGGTGATGATCAGTTTTACGTTGCACTTCGTCCATC
>VCJM01000347.1:11097-27144 GCA_024139495.1 Backusella sp. ASU-2019c | reverse complement strand
TTTACAAGCACATGCTTTGTTTAAACTGACCTTGTCAGTCAATTGAATAGGGTAAAGAAAGGTATCGAGTCATAGATATAAAATAATATTAGCAAGTGTCACATTAAGTGCCTGAAATTTTTATGATTGCATGAATTTCGAAGGTCATAATTTATGTGATTTTTCACCACATTCAGGATTCGGTTTATTGATTGTTCTTTCAAAAATGGGTCAAGATATTGGGCTTTTTATATATTCAATTATAATTATAGTCAGAAGTTGGTTTTTTTACCACAGATACAAAACATTTGAGCAAGATATTTTATTTATTTCATTAAAACTTATATTTTTGACTGATACACTTATATAAAAGAAAATATAATAATGCAAAATCCTTGAAAACATGCATGTTCTTTTTCAAAGCAAAAATGAATTTTGTCAGTTCCTGACACCATGAATAAAAAAAACTGACTTTGAAATTACGTGGATATATAAAAACTGCTAGGGAAATAGTTGAAGCTCGTCTTCATTACAACCTTTTTTTTTTTTTAAAAAAAAAAGAAAAGTCAGCAACATGGATTGAATGTAAAGACAATGTAAATGATAACTTACTAATCTTGAATGATCCATCACCGTTATCAGTAGCATTATACTTAATTGATATTTCAAGAGCAAGTTTTTGAGGCAATAGAAGAAGTGTAGTTCCTGTGTCAACAATTGCTCTAGAGGATTTGTGAAGAACAGAAGAGTTGTTTATTCTGATATCGTCTATATCAATCATCCAGAAGCCGGTAGTACTGTTGACTGGTATTGTAGTTAGGTCTCCATCAATATGCGATGAGTTGTAACCACCAAAAATAAGCTCTATATAAGGTCTATTAGAACTTCGGTCTTACTAATCTAGTCACTAGAATTTTTTTTCATATACCTCCTCCGTATTCGTCTCCTCCATCAACTGCCTTGCCAAAGTAAACACTAAATATAGGGGAGGAAATCAATTTCCTGTCAACCATAACTTGGAAAGGAGTCTTTACTCCGGGAACTGTAGCCAAATTGTCAAAGGCAAGACCCAACAATCCATCAATTGTTGGGTCAATAGTATCCCCAGTTAGCATCGTTGCAGCATAAATTGATATGTTTTTAATAGTAATGCCGCCTATGTTCACCGTATCATAGACCAACATACCAGAAGAAGTACTATGATCACCGTATGTGATATTCCATGGTCTACCATCAGGGGAAAAAGAGCTCGAATTGGATGGGTCATAAACGGTGTGGTTAGTACATACAGAGCAAAGAGAGGAATCTATTATAAATATGAGTTAAAAAAAAAAACAATATAAAAATTAAGTTTAAGTTTAAATACCAAGCCAAAAGTTAGATGAGCCAGTGTCGAAATCTACAGAAAAAGGCCTTGGAGGTGTACCCGCATAGATAATGCCAGTATATTCAGTGTCATTAGAGACATCGACAAGAGGAACTTGACCTGTAGGTATTTTGTATTTTTGGTGGGTCTTTAAGAGTTGCCTATGAATATTTGGTACATAATTTGGGTTTCTCTTCATAGGAATAGAGAACATCTTTCCAGGTGCCCCTTGGATGGTCGAAATCATTATTGTGATAATGAAAGTAAAATAGATTGACTTCATTTTTGCGAAGAAAAGACAAAAAAAAAGATGGATAAAAAGAAAGAATAAATATTTCTGGTATATATAGCATACAGAATTACCATGGCAATGAATAGTTATTGAGCCAACTCCAGAACAAGAGAAGGGCTTTGTTGATCCGCTAAATTTGGTTAATATATACATATAAAGAGTGTAAGCCATTGTTTATTTGATGGGCTATGTCGAGCACATGATTTTTTTTTTCTTCAAAATTTCTACACCAAAGAACAAACAATGATACATGATCTCTAAGCCGAACCTGTTTTGTGACATCATTATTAGCCATCAATTGCTTATTTTTTAATATTTATGTTTTTATATTCTTATTAAGTAGACTTTTGATTAGATCAATGATTTTTATTAGTAATTTTTTAAAGCCTTTTTGTTTGTTTGTGTATACTATCAGCTTATAGGCCTCTCCGTATATGAATCAAAAACATAGGAGTTGGCTTAAGGCGCGAGCTACAGAGCATTCAAGTCCAAACAGATGATATACTACTCTTTAATACTTAGTTATAGCATTTTTTACTTTTATCACCAGCTTGTTGCACTTCCCTCTATATAATATTTCCTTTTTTTTACATCTCTTATTTAACGTACCAATTCTCTAGAAAATGGCATAAAAACATTAGAAAAAAAAACACATCTTGCAGTTTGCCAAAGCGTCTACGTTGGATTATCTAAACTCTAAAAGATACGCATTCAGATTGAGCTATTTGTTATTATGGTGCTGCTTCAGATATTTTTAAATAAGTTCCTTCTTTTTATCTTTTTTTAAATGATGTACATCATTTTAAGATAAATAATGGAGCTATACGACTGAATAGTTTACTTATTAAGCAATTTCTAGATGACAAAAGCATCCCTCAAATTATTGTCTAATGGATAGTAAGTGGGACTAACGTTTTTTATTTTCTTCAATCTGGGGAAATCCCATCTAAGCTTAGTTTAAGATTAGCGGAGATCTCAACATCTTTGCTTTGGAACAGAGGTCATTGTTAATGACCATATTTATTTATATTTGCCATAATCTTGTTAATTTTACATATTTTTGTAATGATTCTTAGGAAAACTTGCATATTATAGGCATAATTTTATGTATATTCTCTAATTTATTGTATAGCCCTTATATTTACAGCAAAAATTATACTTTTCGATAGCATTATGCTCAATGTATCAGCCGGTTGTCGGCGTTGAAGTTTATTGACAAACCAACGTGTTCCGACGTGTAGCGAAATGGAAAAATATCCTATTTATGCGGGATTACATGTTTGTCAAACCAAACTTTTTTTTTATCAAACAATTGGATAGATGAAATCTGGTTGTTTGAATGGAGGCTCTTTAGCGTTTAAGATCTAAGTGAATCTTATTCTTTTTTCACATGATTGTTCGTTTATGGTGTCATGTAAAGTCTCACAAATGTTTAAAAATATCTCTTGAGGATATTCATATCAAGGTATAGCTATTCATCAAACTGAAGTGATTTCGTTCAACATCAGCTCTTTAATGATTTGTAGTGGTGTATTTAATGTAAAAGAAAGAACGACTTTCAAAACGAATAATTAGATGAATAATAAAAATGACCTGGATGTTAGCATTTAAAAACAAAGTAAATTGACTATAATACCACTAGTATCGATCTAGTGGTTAAAGTTTAATGGAGGACATAAAGTTTGATTGACTAGCACTAGGTATCTTCATCAAATAAACTATATTACAATGGCGTGAGTCTAGTTATATTTCTTGACTATAAAAAGTATCATAAAATGAAAATCTTGCTTCGTTCGATAAAGCAATTACGAAATTAAGGGTGTCGTCAGTGAGCTTGTGGTGTCTTATAGTACTTGTAACACAACGTCACTTTAATTCGAGGTTCTTTATCGTGCTTATATCTTTAAAAAAAATATTAAGAAGTACTAAGGAACGTGATGCCAATTTAGTATATGATTTTAATCAAAGACATAATTTTTTTTTTTTTAGATATCAGCGAACTCTAAATAATTCAAAGGAGATATTATTTAACATGTAGTTTGATAAAAAGCCTCAGGAAAGACAGAAAAAAAATTTTTTTTTTCTTGTTCCCACTATTCTATTATTGGTTATTTAAACCGATAATAGTATTTTAATAGTTTAATTATTAAGCTGTAATATTAGCATAACTATTACAAAAAAATAGAATAAAATAGATATAAAAGAATGTATAGACACCAGTGTAATAGAAAAGAGCATACCATCCATATTTTGCTTTTTTGTTATAGTAAATATTAAATAGGAATTCAATAAATAAGGGTGGATGTGTTTTTATGCATGTTCAGCTTCATTATACTCTGGTGCGGCACTTAAATGTTATCTAATAGACACGGGGCCCACATCTCCACTTCCTTTACTTTAAACCTGATATGGAAATTCTGATTTACGGATCTAGCACAGAGACTATTGCAGCTTCGACCCGCTTCTCTATCACTGTGGGTCGGATCTCAATGCAATGGCCTTTTGATACAGGAGCTGATTTCATAGATAAACCTTATTTTCAATGCTATGAGCTATATCTCCACGTTTAACTTGGAGTGGGCTTTGAAAACAGTAATTGGGCCCGAGAAAAAAGATAAAATAACTGCAATAATATCTGACGTGATTACCAGATATAGAACCACTAGTGCCTTTCACCATAATAAAAAAAAAATCAGACGTGGTCGGCAATAAGATTATGAGAAGGGTCTATGACGTGTGGTATTCTTTTATTTCATTACCTCAATAAAAAAAAAAGTCTTTACTTTAAAGACATTCAGCACAGGCGAATGGTGTATTGTTCATCACTAGCATTGTTATTTCTTCTATTGGTACTGTATATGATAGCCAAATTTGTTCTACAGATAAGAAGTGAATAATTCCATGATATAAATCCGATACGATTTGATTTACTATCATTGATTCACAATGGATTTCGATCTTACGATATCTTTTTTGCTTTTTTTTATATACACCAAACCAAACATATGCTATTAATCAAAAGACTTTATCTTTATTAAGATGAAGGCCTCCGATAAAGCTACTGATAACAGCGACGTCAAACCATTAGAAATTTTCATTTTTTATTGGCTAATAAAACGTCATAGGTAAAATTCAAGCGGATACTTAATGTTTTTAGGGGTCTTGATATTATATACAGAAAAATAAAGGTGTACTCTAAACTTAATCAAGGGTAACCTTATCTAAGCAATTAGTATATAAACCCCTCAAGTTGACAACTTTCCCCATTTTTTTTTATCATACAAATATAAATCAAACATATTTCTATTCTTTCTTAAACAAACAAACAAATCAATAAAAATGTTCGTTCCTCGTGCCGCCTCAATTGTTCTCGTTCCCGTTACATCATTCGCTGGTTATGCCACCTATGCTCGTGCAAGTGCTAAGCCTACCAAGGCCCACTCTGAATTAATGACTGTTCGCGGTGTTGATGACGCTGGCCGCAAGCAATGGAGAAAAGTCAACAATGGTCTTGGTCTCGTCGACGTTGGTCGCAGTGGTGGCGGTCTTTAAAATCATCCATTGGACACAAAATTATACATACACACAAAACAGCATAAAAGCATTGATCATCAAGTATGGCTGAGCCGTATTTAATCATTCGTATATCCCTCCTTGTTTCATTCTCTCTTTATTTATTGCAATCAATTAATAAATTTATATATATATTTCTGACTTTTAAACAAAAACTATTGTGTCAAGGCACTTCAAATGTGTGGTTAATTATTTTAATTTCGGATCGTATGCTTAAACGCCGTCTGGCATTAAGCATGTATTTCAAATGGACGTTTGCAGAATTTATTTTTGGGGATGCTTTTAATCGTACGTTATTATTATTTCTATTTATTTATTTTTTTAATCATGGGGGTTTACATTAACAACACGATATTTTTTAATAAAGTTATAATGACTCAGCAAGAGAACTTCTTTTTTTTATTGATTTTATTTAGTAATGATATACAATTACATATACAAAGCTGTTGCAAGTATTATGTTTAAACATGATAAAGGGGTTATAAAGAATTATTGACGAATGAATTGGATGTAAAGGTGGACCTCACCGTGGCTAGTCAAACCCATCTTGGCAGGCAATTTAACCCTATTTAATCACGCATTATTTAAGTTTATTCTTGTGCATTAACGATTACGCCACCTCTGTTTTCTTTTTTTTTAACTTACCAGGTATCGATGGGGGCACCATTGAAGGAATCCTCGAAATCAAACTTGGTGTCGCCAATGGTATCAGTACCAACAAGATCCTTGTCGAGAACCTTAAGATAGAGCTTGTGCTTGTGACCTTCAGCCATGTTGAAGGTAAAGGTCTGGTTCCAAACAGGGTTATTATTGTTCTCAATGACGGTGGTACGTTGCTTGTAGTCGTCATCAATCCATAATTCTCTAAAATGGATTAATTGCAGCCAAAAAAATGAGTACAATCCCCCAATAGCTTTTTTAAAAATATATTTAGATAACTTACACGAAAGGGTCATTCTTTCCCATAAAGTCTTCGCCATGGAGCTTACGAGCTTCGACTATTCAAAGTAAAAAGCATAAGTATTGGTATACAATAATATGCCAATGCACCCATCACGTAAAAAATAAAGAGCAATTAACTTACTGACTGTAACATTGAGAGTTCCGGCAGGGTTCTTGGTAAACATGATTAAATATTATTCTTTTTTGAAGAGTATGAGAAACAAAAAGGTGTAAATGCGATCCTTTTTATACTTTTTTTTTTCTGTTTTACCTCCTTTTTATTTTTTTGGAGGGATTACCTATTTAAGAATTTTGGCCGAATGACTTGTACAGGATTACATCGAACTTTAGACTAAAAATAGGATGGTTATAATCCTGCTTTTGCATAAAAACTAAACACGTAACCAAAGATACGTCATAAATCATTTGACATTTGTCAACTTGTGGTTTATATAGTATTGTTCTTCTAATGCTGCTTTATGTTTATTCAAAATACGAACGGCAGTTAATCCGTATAACCGTATTTTGAATCCTATTCTTCCGCTTTTAGACGAATAAAATTAACAGATGGAAGAAAGAATAGAAGGTAAAGAACAACTTTATTGTCAAGGTACTCTTTGACATTTTTGTACAACTACCTATACTCGGTTAATAGGCCTTTTGATTTCCTACTATCCGATATATTCATTCACTCATACTTTGCTCATTTCAATTTAATGAACATCAGTACTTTTTAATCAAAGGTAAAGCGCTATGGTGTCAGGCTCACTGAAACAGAACCTAATATGGAAGGCGGTACATTGCCATTGCGCCTGGCGTAAAAGCAGCCATAACATGTGATTATCTTACTCGCTCGCTCCCAACTAGGTCGTAACCTGACGCTTTAATTTAAAAAAAAATATGTATGAATTGGGCTGAGCGCATACATGTGTTACAATCTATTCAGAAAATTAAAGTGCCTGGACTAGCAAACATCAAAAAACAAGAATAAATCAACTAGTTTATTCTAGTTTTTGTTAAATGCTGATGATAAATAATAAAACGTGCAATGTATTCTTAGAGAGTGCTGCCTAAAATACCACAATATAAGTTGTTGACTTTATGTGTCAGAGAAGAACAAAATACTATTCTCTTATCCAAAACTTATAGATATAAAAATATATTAGTTGTTTTAAATTTTTTTATCCTCACATCCACCATTAATGGATATTTTCATGTGTGCCTTAGAATTATTAAATAGAAAAATAAGAAAATTTAGTAATAGGATTAGCGTCAATTATAGTACATTTTAACCTGGATGCCAACTAAAATTGCCCTTTTTTCCCCCCTGAGATTGTTCTGAAACCAAATAGATGCATGCATTTGCAGCCAGAAGTTTGTTTGATTTTGATTGGTAAGTTCATACATGTATTTGAAAATAGCACTTCTAATAACTAATTGAATCTGACTTGAGCTCCATTGTGATTTCCAAGCAAATGATGCGTTGAAGACATGATATATATTTAGTTTCATTTTCTCTCATCTGTTGTGGTAATTATGACATTACAATAAATTAATATAATTTTTATTAGGATTAATGGCTACCCTTTTTTGAATATGATTATTAAAGGGATAATGGATCTAAGTATAAGATTTGTAAGGATCAATAGAAAAAGAAAGAGTAGCAAGTGTCCGTGCACTATCATCTACAAAAAAAGGGGCCTTTGTACTAATCACTTTGGTATAAAAGTGTAAATATTTATCATATTTAGTCATTTGATCAATATTTAGTACTTTAACGGTAAAATTGTATTTTTTTTTATTACTTCCTTATCTTTTCCGTACTGTGTATATGCTTTAATATGTTTTTAGAGGAATAATGAAGCCATAGCATAATTGAATATCAAACGAATGTAAAGTAAAGGAAGAAAAAGGTTATGTTGGCGATGGAAATAGTAACAATTTGAACCAGCATATCTTACAAATATCGATGAAATGCTTTTTACAGGAAGAATTATGATAAATCTACATAATTTGTGTACTGAAAGCTCGCAATGTTGATATTCTGATATAAATTCCATTCATTCACAATTAAATAAATTTTATGAACAAATTAATATTAGTTTATTTAAAGCATAAGACAAAGTCTTTACACTTAAAAAAAAATAGGCTTTAAAATATTTTTAATACATGTTTTTTTTAATAGAAAGACTCTATTACATTTTAGTAAATGCTAGTTTGACAAGTGTTATTTACAGGTCATTCTTTACATCATTGATCTTTCCTTTTTCAAAATATTTTGTGGCAGTAAACTAAAGATAGTAGATGATGAGAAAATATTAGATCATTTTCTTAAGATGAACTTTCTGTCGACGATGAAGATAATAGTCATCATCATAACTGAATACTGATATTATATTAGGTCTTTCCACTGATTGAAATCGATTTCCGTATTTCGTGATTCTAGGAGAGAGGGTCTGTGCTGCCGTAGGACTCGATTTTCTATCTGATGACAGTGAACCGAAGTATAAAGACATAAGACAATTGTTACTTGTGTAGTTGTTTCGATATTTGCTACTTGAATTAAGTGTGCTATGTATATATCGATGTGGCATACTTGTAGCACGGTAAAACGACGATGTCTTTACATGTTGCTGGTGTCGCTGTATTGTTTTGGAATCCTTTTTGAGGCACTCATCTGAGCAATATATTGAGTTCTTAATAGTAACAATTAGAATACTTTTTAGTTTATATTCTTCACCACTTCATTACCACATACGGATCAACAGCACAATCACAAAAGGTGCACCAGTTGGTATCTGACATTTTCCTTACTTAGAGGCGAGGAAAGGAGAAAAAAAAAGAAACCGAAAAAAAGAAAGAATATTTGTAATATTTGAAGAAGCTAGTTAAAATAAAATTATTTATTTATGCACGTAAAACTAATTTGTATCAAAAAAGCACGATATTTTACGAAATAATGATGATGATAATGGTTAAAAAGCTTACCAATTGCTTGTAAACATAGTTCCATTTATTGCTATTACTATCCACTGGAAAAGGGCCAAATTGTAGCCAGTACTTTGGCATAATAAAGTGATTTCTAAAGGGCGTAAGTAACGGACCTGATTATTAATGGTTTACCAGGATTGAAGAATCGGAAATTAAATCATCTGAGATATACACATTCATGCAGACCAAGTGATAATAATGTTCACTCATAAAATAAACAAACAAGACATAAATAATGACATATAGTTTTCAAAGGTAATAATAATAAAAGTAAAATGACATGGCGAATTAAATATTTAAATAGGCGTGTATTTACTTTCTGACCTGAAACTTGGATGGCGGAAAAAATAACGTGTCATTCATGTTTGCTTTTTTCTTATTCTTAACAATAATGACATGCAATGGAAGGAAATATTTAGTGATGGTGATGAATTGTAGTTTATTATTTTACAGATAGGGCAGTCAATGTTATTGTTGTCTAAGTTATTGCTAGTCAAAGTATTTAGGCAGCAATGAAGCCCTTCATGTTTTGGAGCCATTGGATATATTCCTTCTGCTCCTTGTACTCGACATAATCAGGCAAGAAGTTGGCTAAGCCAGAGTTAACACCACGCTCTTCGAGGTATTTTTCAAAAAGCTCTTGGAGGTTCTATGATAATAGCCATTAGCCATGATGCCCATCTCTCCACACTACTGTATTTCAACTTACCTGGTCTAATTCAGCAAACTGGGGACCAATGTAAAGTCCACGGCGCTGCCAATCAGCCTCAGCAGATTGGTCGTCAGCCAATTTGCCATCCTTGTAATACATGACACTTTCAACAGCGATTTCACCATCCTGAGCGACAGTGTCAATAGTAACGGCACCTTGACCATCCTAAATTAACCGTTTCCTTTTTAGTTTCCTTCTTTTCCAGTCACGGAAAAACAGTATTACCTTTTCGATGGTTACGGAAGCACGAACAGGGAATGATGCAGCATCTTCCTCACCTTCTTCTCCAACCATATCATCTTCGTGAAGAAAATCATCAGCAGCGGCGCTGTTGATATCGGAAATAGAGAACAAGACGCGAATCCTATCATTGGCCATTAATTAGCGGGTGCTTATACCAAAAAAACTTCCCTTTACTTACTTTTCGTTGCCAAAGGTGCGGGTGAGAGTAACTTCATCAACACCAGTCTTGTCTTCCAACTACATTTTCATTATTAATTACATCATCAACTAAATTGTATCCAATCCATTAAGCATACCTTGAATGAGTTGGTATCCAAAAACTCTTTGATAAATTCAGGTTGATCACCCTCTTCGTTTTCCTTTTCATATTGAAGTTCTTCACTCAATTTATGGGAAAGATCGGCATCAACTATGTTGATAATGGATGTTATATATCATGTTTATTGCATATCTTCACTTTTATTTATCCAAGGAAAAAATAGAATACAATTAAAGAAAATAAAAAACTTACCAGCACCACTACCGAAACGTGGAAGACCAGCAGAGAAAGCACGAGTGGCAGTCAATGCCATGGAAGGCATGTGACGAACAGGGGCGGCAGTGAAGGTCTTTGAAAGAGCAGGGCGGGCAATAGCACGAAGAGAAGTACGCAACAAATGAGAAGCCATTTTAGAATATAATATTAAACTTGATGAAGAAAATTGATTAACAGGGTCTCTGTGGACAACATGGTAGTCAAAATGCTGGGAATATTTAGTGACTTTCTTTTGTGACTTTCTTTTTTCTTTTTTTGCATTATCGTGTTTTTTAAGTCAAGCCAATCAAAATGCTATATTGCTTTTTAGCTTTTACCTTGCTGACACATTCTCCTAATTACTGTTTTTTTTAAGAAATTGAGAAAAAAGTACAAATTGATGAGAAAAGGGGGAAAAGATTTTGAGAAATAAAATAAAAATAATTGAGAAAAACAGAGAGAATAATTGAGAAAAGTAACCATAATTGGATCATGATAGCCAATGTAGTAGATTCAAAGCAAAAAGTATATTGTAGATACGTATAAATCAGAATAAAAAAAAAGTAAATATGAATAAAATTAGCAATCCATTATATAACATTGGTATCAATTATAAAACTTACACGTCGGATAGCTTATGGAAAGGGCCGGCAATAGCCGACCTGGGAAGTGAGTTAAATAAACAAGTCTATTTTCTTCATATATTTAACCAGAGTCATAACAATACAAAAGTATATACACAATTTACATTTTGATATCCAAAAATACTTAGATAAAACAACGTTATTATCATGCCCTGGTTTGATACTAAAATCCGAATCTCCCTTGACCCACTTTTTTCTCATTCACTTTTTCTCAATTATTATTCTCCCTTTTCTCATTAATTTTAAAATATTTCTCAGCAATTTAAAAAAAATTTCTCATTAATTTGAAATTTATTCTCATTTTCTTGAAAAAGACAGTATTTGACAGACGTATGAACTTCATTTACTTTACAGAAATTCAATAATACAAAATATCCAAAAAAACGAAAGAAGTGCTTCTAGTGCAAGCTAATGTTTCTGCTAACAAGGACAAAGAATCCTTATACGACTAATATCTCTTCTTGAACCAGATTTATGGTATTCCTATGAATGCTTTTATCATTCCACATCATTTTTGCTTTAGTAGAGAACTAGATAGTTTATTGGATAGATCAATAAGTAATACGAATTCATAAACTTGTAATACTTTTCGATGGTTGCATTATCTGGATTCACATCTCCTGTTGTTTGATAATGCATCATGTTACAAAAAATATTTATAGTGTAATAATGTAAGCTTTGAAGTGGTGTGGCATTATGAGCCAAATAGAACTAGGAGAAACCAATAATAGATTGTTTTGGTCTATAGCATTGATTTACCCATTTATCAACAGAAAGCAATTCTCGAAATACTTCATTTCCATATTATAACTAATGGGTAAACTTTGTCCAGAAATATTACACAGAATATATTTTACACAGAATATTTACTTTGGATTCCACTTGAAACAACGACTCACTTGTACCTTTGCCGCAGTTGGTGAAACGTGTTGGATGTATTGTTTTAACTATGTCATCCGCTTAGAAGAGAGTAACCATTATTTCGACAAAGCCATGGTCATTATTCGGTAATATCATGCTCGTACTCTCATGTTTGATATTGCAATTGCATCTATACTCTAATTTACAAACAATTTTTTTAATGTTTTCCCTAGTGCACATGTGATGAGAGTGACACACAACTGGAGACCCAAAAGTACAAGGTATCTATTCATTTTGAAAATCACATTGAAGGTATACATTCGAATTTCAGTTTCAAAAGTTCAATTTCGAATGTTGTGAATCAGTATCTCAAACGGGTATTTTAGACTTGGGTTGTTGACACAAGCATACTTTTTCGACCTTTGGCACATATGAGGCATCTCAATCACCACTTTTTAATTAGGAATGCCATATTGGAACATACTAGTAATTCAACATTTTACTCCCCCCAAAAAAGTGTCTTTTATTATTATGAGTAATTTGAAGTACAAATGTCTTTATTTGGATAATTTAAATAATTCTGTCAATTTTAAAAGGGAGAAAACAGTTGTTACAACGAATAAGTTAGTCAATCTATATCCTTTATACTTTTACCATACATTTTCTTCAGTATATTTTGTTGCTAATTTTGACTCGGGTATCTTTAGGTACGAAAAAAACACAACTATTGAGTACTATCTCGATTTAAAGAAAAAAAAAAATCCTTTTGACAATTCAATCACAGATCACAAAGCCGTTGAGAAAAAACATAAAAGGGAAATTACATCTTTTTTATTAAAAAATAGTGTTCTTGTAAGACTCTGAAAGGTACAAAAAAAAAAAAAGTTGAAACAGAGTTAGTGGAGTAGAATTGCTGCGGACAACAAAACAGCCAAAGCAAGGTTGGGCTTAATGTAATTGCTTCCAGAGGAACCAGAGCTAGATGAACCAGAGGCAGAGGGACTGGTACTGTTTAAGACATTGGTCCATTGGATATTTTCAAAATAGGGATAGGAGATATTATAACAGGTAGCAACATCAATGACTTGCTTGTATGCTGCGGTAATTTTAGGAAGATAATCGAGGGCCATTGCCATGGTCTCGTTAGTGATTTCATGGGTAAGCACAATGTTACCAGAATCAGCAAAGGTACCATTTGTACCCATAGTAATGTAGTCTTCGTATTTTTGCTGCACAGTGGAGACAGGAACAGTGGTTCCAGCAGACCAATCATCTTGTGGAGGAAGGTGGAGTATATATTTAGTGATCAATTCTGTTTACATTTGTATCTATTTATATGTTGTTTACCTGTGTCAAGGTTCCAAATAATGGCTGTCAATCCCAATTGTGATGCAATCCAACGAACACGATCATCAACATCACCGTATGGCTAAAAAATATTATATAAAAGATGAAGCATAGATAATATATTTCCATCAACCGTTAATCAAAAGTATGACAAGTAGGAGTTGATTTTTAAGAAAAAAAAAAACTTACAGGACGCCAGTAGCGGGGAGTTAAACCAGTGGCAAGCTTAATAGCCTTTTGAGTATAGTAAAATTCGGCAAGGACTTCTTGGTTGGTAAGTGTTGTCATTAGAGTATGACTCCATGTATCTATTTCATTTTTTTTTTCAATGGAATAATCAGTGAGCGATAAGGTTTACAAAATGGTTTGACTACTTACGTGAAGCAATGTGATGGCCATCAACAACACCACGCATGGCTCCATAGGGCCAATCAATAACATTAGAGCCAATATAAAACATGGAAGCCTTCAACTTATTTTGTTGGAGATAGTCATAGAATGCATTATGAGAACAATTGGGCCCATCATCATAAGTTAAACCCCAAGTTTCTGGCTCAGGGCAACGCTCAATATCAGCATTGACATCTGAAATTTTGGGCGTTGTACAGATAGAAGCAGACCACCAGCAATCAGGATCATTAACAGTGTCATAGGCAGAAAGATCCAAGGCGCCATTAACATCAAGAGTACGTACCTGAATATTAGGTGCCTTGGTCCAGTCAATAGAGTTATACAATGAAGTGAATTCAGCGGATGTATTCATTCCGTTTGTAGTAGCAGTCTTCCAGATAGATGGCCATTCAGCGGAATTAATAGTAATCAAAGAAGGATCAGGGGTGTAGTATGTACATTCAGTAGTAACATCATCGCTTGTTGTTTGAACGATGGCGGGTATAGAAATGTTTGTAGGGTCTATTTGGGATGTCAAAGATTGCCAGTAGTTGGAGGCATCAGCAGACACAAAAAAAGTTGCCCGAGTAAGGGCAAATGAGAGAGCAATTAATTTGAACTGCATCCCTCTGAAAAAAAAAGAATTAGAAAGAAGGAATACGTTGTCAAGAAATACATTTGATAATTGGAGGCCTTTTTATAAATCCACAGCACTGGTGCTCGTGTTACAAGTGCTACATCTCTTTTCGCTGAGCTACCTTGTATTGTGCAAGTTGACAAATTCGATGTTTAAAGAAATATTAACACAAAAAGAAGTTGATAAATTCTATTTTTAATTCACTCACCCCCATTTTCAAAACATTCAAATTTAATTTGGCTTGGTAACTTCTGAGATGAGTAATACTAAATTTAATGAATTAGAAACAAAAAATGAGTGGCACACCGTTCAGTGATTTTCACCTGGTCCTCTTGATTACAAAGTTTCAATCCTACAATGGCAACTCCTGTAAAATAAAGATACATATTCAATCTTGCCAATGAATACCTATTCTTTTAATGCTAAGAGAAGATTATTCAAAGAAAACAGAAAAATTAGACCTCGATTGTTATTTGTAGCGATTCTATGCTGATAAGAGGGTGCTTCAAAGAAAAAAAATATTTTTCCGGCATCCATTGAAGATGCCAAAAGAAACTTGTTAAATAGTAAGAATATACAATGAACAAAGTTGTACATATACTATTGTATTACATTCATCGTGAGTCTGTGTATTGGCAGCACTAAAAGAAGAAATGGAGAATTCTGGGTACACTGGCTATAAAAACATGATTATTATGGGATGCAGGATAAAAATGGTTTTATTCATTAGAGATAGCGGTGCTAACTTGGAAATCCCGGTTCTTATTTTTTTGTGCCACTTTAAATATCAAGATTTTTTGAACGATGGCGATACACAGGCTCTAAAAAGACGCTTCATAAAATAACAAATAGATCCCTTTTATGATGAAGAGTTCTTAACACATAGATACTTAATCATAAAAAGGTTTTATTTATTATTGAAAGTCTGTTTAATTGAACAAAAAGAAACCAAATTAAATTAAAAAAAACAATGGTGTCAAAAATTATATTTTTTGGATATTTACTATCAAGAACTTGTTTTTTCTTATCTTATTAGCACCCACTTTACCTAATTGTTTACGCTAGGGATGTTAAAAAGCACATAGGTTCGACTATATATTTCCAAACCATTGGGCCCTCTTTAATGGTATACTTTTTATTTGCATGAAAGTGGTTATTTAGATCGGAGTTCTTAAATTGGTAAACGGGAAGTGTATAATAAAAAGCTAAAGAAATACAGTAGTTCCTCGATACATTCACACCTGGAGGGACTACCACACAGGTGGGTTTATCGAAGTGTGAATTTAAAGAGACATGAATCCAGCCATTTAAAGTAATAAAAGGTTGAGGAAAACGGTGGATTAATCGAAATGTGAATTTATTCCAGGAACCACTGTACAATGAGGAATGTTCTTCCGCTATCAAAAATAAAACAAAATGCTCGCTCACTGAGAGATATATCCCAATAGTGGTCATGATTAGTTAATACTCATTAATTATTCATCCTATACACGTTTTTATTATTCCATTATTCTAAAAGCCGTCCAATTCAACAATGTAATTTTTGACAGTGATTA